>OMKZ01005910.1:3251-13792 GCA_900302535.1 Neoniphon sammara
TATCAAGATGTCGGTCTCCATGCGCCAATCTGTCGTCACCCTGAATCATCCATTACCCACGCTTCACTGCAGAGCTGATGGGGGGGGGGCGAGATCGTCACAGCTCACAAAATAATCTTACTGTAACAATATTGAGCAGCATGTCAACAGCAGAAACCCTTGTTGTGGGTACAAAGCCCTAAAAGTCCCAGACAGCAGACATAGTTGTTGGAATTGATACAACCTTAAATTTAAGGAATTCACTTATCCTTGACTCTTCTTCCTCTTTCAGATGAGATTACAAAAAGGTCACTGACATGCATCAAGGAGAAATATATGAGCTGCTGTTTTCTACAAATGAAAACAGATCAATATTTTAGTCATGAAGGACTGCAGCCACTTGTTCAGCTGCTCTGTGGGCCTCAAGTCCAGTTTGAGGCAGTTATGACTGACTCTCCCCCTTCTCCATTTTCTTTTTTTGATGGCAAAGTTGCTACCTCATGGCCTGGCTTGCACCAAAGAATAAGGGCCCTGTTGTTAAACTGTCATCAATAGGGAAAAACAGTTGCCCTGTTACATAACATGCACCTTTAAACAGCCCACTCACCAGCAGTATAACACTACACACGCACACACACACACGCACACATACACACATACACAAACACATGGAATGGCAGTTATGTGAAAAAGTGGTAGGAAAATAGGAATTTATTGAAACTGTTAAATATACGTATTGCAACCAGTGGAATCTCATAAACCTGTACTTATGGAACAGCGTGCCTAAAGGGGCGATGCTCTGCGGGGACGTATTACTGGAATTACAACGGACAGGAATTCCATTATTTTTACACTGTATTTAGATGATGTAATGTCAGAAAGACAGAGAAACACATACTAAGTGATGGACAGGCTACAAGGCAGTACTTAGGGGAGAGAGTTGTGAAATATATGGCTGCTTTTGCAGTCAGACACCTATTTTTATCATCAGTCTTATTTAACTATTAAAGTGATAATCTGCAAGATCCCAGTTTTGCAAAAATTCAGTGACATCTTTGGTGATACATATTGCTGTGGTGTTTTTGCACTGCTCTTCTCAGGGATCACTTGTCAATCGATCAGTGTAGATTTTCTGCAGACAAGGTTTGAGTTTCTGTAGGTGCAACTGTTGTTGCTGTTATGGTTGTTATTGTCAGTTCAAACCATAGTAGCTATCGCTGTTCATGCTAGCTACCCACTTCTTCTTCTGCTTATTCCAAATAAACCATTGTTACTGCTACACAACATGCAGCACTTCCCTAGGGAATTTATCTTGAGAAAGACCTGCCAGACACCAGATTATATCAGTTTGTAATAAAGTGGTAAAAACAGGCATTTACTTGTAGATTATTAAACACCATAAAGCTGCTGCAAAAATATTTAAAGGTTGCAGTTTTGACTCTGTATGGTAGAAATTATATCAACATTGATATAAGATGCAAATACAATGCCGCTCCAAACAAAATTACAGTATTAAAGCATTGAGATTACAACAAGGTCACTTTCCGTATGTCAGATGTTTGAGTAAAGGTCTGTGCTGTCTGGCAAGTACTGAGCTGCCCATCTGGCTCTCCCTGTCTGATCTGTGTGTTTGTGTGTGTGCATGCATGTCTATTTGTGCGCGTGGAACTGCCTGTGTTTTTGCAAAGGACGTTCTGGTGCCCTGCCAGTCTGTCTGCATCTCTGATGAGAGCCTGTGGTGAAACACCTGTATTGGGCCGTCAAAGACCAAACAACACCTACTGCATTGTAATGTGGAGGTTTTGTGTAGCGTGTGAGTCACAGTGATTACACCCTCACAGCAGCAGACCCCAGGCTGCTTTTAATGCTTTATGGCAAAAACATCTCATGCCCAGCCCCTGTTGGCCTATTTAACCAGCACTCAAACACCTTCTTCCCTCAATCAGGAGCTATTTTACATGTCGTAAACCCTCATTTTCCTTTTACGCTGTCACTTGTTCGCACTCCTTCCCCAGCAGTATGAATCAAAAGCAGCAACTCATTTAGTTTTCAGCACCTTAAATCACAACACGTGCAAAACGTACAGACTCCATATCACTCTCTTTGCCTCTCACTCAAACACACATAGACAATTTGAAATACACAGTCTTGGATTCAAGCTTTATAGTATCAATATAAGCCATGAGGCATGTTAGGGTAATGGATTGTCACCTATGGTCAGGTGAGAGGTCGTGTTCAGAGGCGGGGAAACTGTGTTTAACCCTCGTCTGAGGATTGACTGCTTCATGTCTTCCTCACCTTGTATATCACAAGGCCAGTCTGGCACTCATGTAAATGCGTGTTATGCAACACTTCACACCTGTAAATGCATGTCTGGCAGGGCAGTGAGCAATGATTGTTGTGTGTGGGTGCTCTTGATCTTCATCTGCCACTGGAAAATTATGTTGTCAGCTTCTTAATAGCTACTGACTGAGTGTGAAAAACCTAATTTGCCAGCAAGCTTGTTTTCCTTTGCTATAAATGTCCTTTTGCCTGACTTGTAAATCAGTGGAAACTGATCAAATTGCACTGGATGCTATGTAAACAGCTGTGGTGGCGAGCATTTCATTTTCCACTTTTCTGTCCTTATTCAGCAATCATACTGTTTCTCTCATCATCTGCTTTGTTTTGCCTCTGTGATGCCAGTGTCTCTAACAATCCCTCCTCTTTTTCCTGTTGCATAATATTATGTAATTCGTATTCAAGCACATGTAGCAGTAAAATGTCCCCTCAGAATTAAACAGTGGAAATCCTACACTGCCAAAAATAACGGGATTGCACTTTCAAAGGTTTTTAAAATAGTTGCCAAAATAATTATGATGCCTACTATTTTCCTCCCCATTCTCCATCTAATGATATCACTACTATTTACTGTATTTTCTTTGTCCTAATCTCAAATGCAGA
Source organism: Neoniphon sammara (assembly GCA_900302535.1). Lineage (NCBI taxonomy): Eukaryota > Metazoa > Chordata > Actinopteri > Holocentriformes > Holocentridae > Neoniphon > Neoniphon sammara. The sequence continues at coordinate 6,174 of OMKZ01005910.1, forward strand.
TTATTTTGCATTTAAACTGATTTGTTTTGCTTGGAAATTTAACATTCACCTACAAACAAATAAATCACCTGCTACAAACTTTGTTGCATGCTTACAGTATAGCTGCTGCCTGTAAGGCCTGTGTCAAATACCCTTACTGCTAGTTAAGAAATTTAAGTAATATCCCATTAAAGCGACAATAGAAAATAAAATGATGCCAGCATGTTATGGCTGAAATGGTGCAGTGAAATGGCAATAAATACATGCCAAAAAACTTATATTAATGTAGTTTCAGCGCATGGAAGCACCACAGATCACAGATTCATTGTCAGAGATAGAGAGAGACCAAACCACTGCAACACACTGGAAGAGTCATTAGAAAGTGCATTCGTAGCTCAATATGTGCATGTCTGCTGTTTCAGCAGGCAAGCATCAGGTTCTGGCTCCCATTAGTGATACTTAAACGTTGCCTGTGGAAGATGTTGCGTGTCCTTTGTGATCTTCCACCCTCTTCAGGGCCAGTAAAGGAATTGGAACTAAGTAAAACCGGATGCCTCAGTCGTAATGTTGTATAAGAAAAACACACCTCAATGGTGAAAGCATTGAGGGACACTGGTGATTTTCCATGGGGAGTAAAAATGACACGCCAACCAGGCAGGAGATTGATCTCGTGGAACTAAACACACAGACACATGTTTATGCAGTAGCTGCTTCTGGAGTGAAAACAGATCATTATTGTCATTATGTGTAAGAAGAATTTTGTAAAGGTCATGGAGGGCAGGGTAAGCATGTGGATTAAAACCTTCTCAGCTCTGTGGCATCCATGGGTGGATTTGTCCGAGTGGCCGAGTTTTGTTCAAATCCACAAAACTTTACTTTAAATTCTAGTACAGATGCGAAGGTTTCCAAAGGTACCAAGTATGCCCGGCTGAATTACAGGGAAATGTATAAAAATGATGCACAAGACATCAAGATATTTTCTATTTAGTGTAATGGTGCAGTCATAAAACAAAACGATCTCGGATTTGAATATTTCACTCAGTATAAGTGTGATGAAGCTTCAATTAACTGTTGCAATCAGAAGATATTTGATATTGTTGTACAATATAGACTTTTGAAGTTACCTAAGAGGAAATTTAAAGGGGAAAGGGTTAAGGGAAAATATAAATGAAAAGGAGGACAGAAGCCATATCAGACATAAGAAAAAGTGCAACCAGATCAATACAAATACTAATTGTCTTTATTCCCTAAAGACCAGAGTTCTTTGCATTCTTGCACTGGACACATTGCATTGTGTCCACTGGTGATTTATATGCTATTTCCCATTTATTTGCCATGATCTTTTGAACTGTGCAAGAACAACAGAGTAGGCCAAGTCCTTGCAGTTCTCTCTACAGGGCCCCAGATGTACATTTCACTTGGAGACAGAGGGACCGGAGAGAGTTGGAGCACAGGTGGGGCACAGGCCTCAGCATATAAAGCAAACCAGAAGAGTGGAATAGTATGCAATAAAAAGGCTTTGTTTCCACTATAATGTGTCCAGTAAAATAAAAATCCCTAAATTTATGGTTCATATTGAATTATGATTCTGCGGCATGTGGCCTTTACGGAAAGCAAGGGTTTGGTGGGATGAAAGGGAGAGCGAAATCACCACATCCCCATTCCCAGCCAGCCAGCCAGCCTATCCTCCTGTGCCAGACATCCTGCCCAGCTGGCCTGGCAGTGGGGGAACACGGCACCAGCGTGCCCTCAGGTCTGCTGGTGAACCAGGCTGCCTTGCTCTTGATCTGAAATGGCAGCTGAGAATTTCAGGACCTGGAAATCCATCAGATGAAACTACAGACACGACAGACACTCTCCCCTCCAGCCCAGGTGATAAATACCACTGATATTGGACTTACAGTTAATTGCATGGTGGTTTAATGGTAAAACTATCAGCTATGGAGGAAGTAAACAGTACCGCCGCTCTCATTTTTACAAACAGCTGACAGGCAGTAGACACATAAAATGATGCTGTCCAGTCAAAACAACCTGCAGACATACCAACTGCTGAGACACAATGAAAAAATTGTCAACAGGAAAAAACAAACATCAAATTGTGTATTTTTCCACTGATGCTGCGTGATATTTGCGTTGCTTGTCCCATTCACCTGCCCTCCTGCACCCCACAAAAAAAAAATTACAGTGGAATTTTACACACACTCCACACCCTTTGGCTATCCCCTTCCCCACCATACTCCTCGTCCCCTCCCACTCCCTGACACTTAACTGTATAAATATCTGACTCTCAGCGTTGCTGGAGTTCAGACACTGACCTACACTCTGCAGATACCCAGAAGAGGAGAGAAAAGCAACAACAAATATTTAAAAAGGCTGAAACTGAAGAGGAAAGAGGCACTTTTATCTGAACAGACAAGAGGAAGAAAGAAAACCTTTGCATCCTTGTGAAAACTCCACTCAGTCTGAACCAGAATGTGGCTCCAGGTGTTTGTCCTGTATCTGTCCTGCTTGGTGCTCGCCAGCCAGAGCCAGAGTGACGAACGAGCCTTCCTGCACCGCTCCAATAGCCACAACGGGAAATGCCAGTACACCTTCACCGTGGCCAGTCCGGAGGAGTCCAGCTGCCCTGGGGGGAGTGCGGGGCCAGAGATGGAGGGAGTCCTGTCCCGGCTCACCGTGCTGGAGGCTTTGGTCAGCCGGCTGATGACAGGAAGAGAGGACAGAGACAATGGGACAGACGTTGGCAGTGATAGTGAAGAGGATCTCCAGGAGGCGTACGCCCAGGTTACAGGGGAGAGAGACCAACTCCAGCAGGATACGGAGAGTCTGAAACAGCAGATCCAGGAGCTCCAGAGCAGGGTGGCAGAGCTGAGCCAGGAGGCAGAGACCCTCAAGCAGAAACCCTGCCAAGAAACCCAAACCGCTGGAGGGGGCCAGCATGAAACCAACCAGAGACCTGCTAGTGGTATGTACATCAGTGACTAAAGGGAGAGCACACGCAAAATAAATCCTGCATTCATTTTATGCTGCTGGAGGCAAGACGGATGAAACACGACAGGAGAATAAAATTATTTCCTCTGTATCTGTAGTGATAGTTTGCATTTGTCACTGCAACTGGAAGTAGCATTTCAAGGGATTTGTTTTGGATAATTGTCCCCGTGGTTGAGTCAGCTATGAAAAGTCTCCAGGGGTAACAGGTCAGGTTACGTTCAGGTTGAGTAAGGGGATAGGAATTTACAACACAGACTCTTCTTTTATGGCTTTGTCAATCATGCATGTCCACGTAAGCATGTGATCATTTTCTGGAAAGCAATAACTTGGTTTTAGGGGAACCTGCCACGCCGTGAGGCAAATAAAGGAGGCACTCAGACTTTGAAGTTGTCGGTGTGTGTTAGGACCTGCTCGTCAGATTGTAGGTTTTTTTCTTTGAAGAAGTCTGGAGCTTTCAAAATGATCAATTTATAGCAGGTTATGTTTCACCTATTAGCAATGTACAGTTACCTCCTACTACCTTCAAAAAATTGCCTGCTAAACAATGTTTTGCATGTTCATAAAAAAAATCATTATGCATATTTCTACTTCACTGTGTGTCTTCTAGACCCTGCCGATGACTTTCGTAATGCAGCCTATCAGGAGATGAAGGCAGAGGTGACGGAGGTCCCAGCATCCCACCTCATTCCTGATGGAAGTCACAACTTCACAGGTATAGTTTGGGTCCCATTTGTGACCAGAGGTACTTCAAACCAGCCTTGGGTTTCAGTCAGAAGAAGCTTAACACAATGCAGCTGATAGCTTTCTGGGATTCCTCAAATCTTATACCACAAACAAATCAACAACACCGTGTAAATGTGCAATAAATGCAAGCCGTGCATTTTGATACTGAACCCCCACCTCAAAGATAATTCTTGTATCTCTCTCTCTCTCTCTCTCTCTCTCTCTCTCTAGGTTGTGGAGAGCTGGTGTCAGTGGGAGAGCCTGTGTTACATAGGAAGGCAGATGGTATCACAGGAAAGTATGGAGTATGGCTGCAGGACCCTGAGCCCCAGGGCTCTCTTTACACAAACAGGACTGTGTGGCGCATCGACGCTGTGGGCAAAGATGTCCGTCAGCTTTTTGCCTATGAAGACATGGAGCAGTTCTCCCGTGGTTTCCCTATGAAGGTGCTGGTCCTGCCAGAGCCTGTGGAGAGCACAGGGGCAACGCTGTACCATGGCTCCTTCTACTACCAGCTCCGACGCAGCCGCAGCCTGATCCGCTACGACTTGGCCTCCGAGAGCGTGGCATCACGCCTGGACCTGCCCCACGCCGGCTTCCATGGCCAGCACCCTTACTCCTGGGGCGGCTACACTGACATCGACCTGGCAGTGGATGAACAGGGCCTGTGGGCCATCTACAGCACCAGCAAAGCCAAGGGTGCCATTGTGATTTCCCAGTTGGATCCTGAGAGCCTGGAGGTAAGGAAGACCTGGGAGACCAACATCCGTAAGCACACAGTGGCCAATGCCTTCATGGTGTGTGGGCGTCTGTACACGGTGGCCAGCTACACTGCACCCAACACCACCATCAACTATATGTTTGACACAGCCACCGGCGTGGGGCGGGCCATCTCCTTGCCCTTCAAGAACAAGTACCGTTACAACAGCATGGTGGACTACAACCATGGGCAGAGGAAGCTGTACGCCTGGGACAACTTCCACATGGTCACCTACGATGTCAGAATGGGCAGGGTCAGCCATGACAGCAGCTAGAGAGGACGGGGGGAGAGGGCCTGGTGTCCGCTGGACTGTGATAGCAGACCTGATCCAAGAGGAAATAAATCACATTAAACACATTATCATTTAAATTGGTCTCTGTTGTAAGATAATTATGAGGCCTCTGTTTTTGTGTTATTGCCTCACTAGAATAAATTTTTCTCTACTCATCTCTGTATATATTTGATGTATCTTGGCAACAAAGAAAACTTCTGTCTTCCGAAATAGATCTAGCTATGATAGACCTCCTGATGATCTCAGTAATTAATCCATGTAGCAAACATAGTTTTAATATTTTATTTTTAATTTATAATTGTGCAATATTTTTATGTTATCTGTTGTTAAATATTCATGTCCTTTAAGTTGTCAATAAAGATTTGATGATAAAGATTTGCTTGTCTGTGTAATATGGTTTGCAACGTAAAAGATAGTGTCACATACAGTACCACTGAGAAATGAAAATACAACATTTACTGTAAATTGAACCTATAAAATATTTTATGCTACCAATAATGCCTCTGATATGTCGATATTTAGTGAGGCACATAATGCACACAAATGATTTTAAGTATTCACATTAAAAATGTCACATGATGCAATGACTTTATAAAGAGTGTACAAAAGCACATTGTACTGTATGTACCATCACAGGACAGGTAACTATTTTTATAATCTGTTTGTTATGTGCTTTTGTCTCACTGGAACATGGAGTATCTCCAACACATGAGATCACTTACTTTTATAGAGTTTCATGGGCTGGACACCCTGATGTGGTGCAGGTTGTCCACGCACATCATGAGTGGTGCTTTTTCTTTCAAAGACATATTTTGCTCAGTTCTGCAGGTTATTTGAATTATTTTGTTGTCCCAACTGATGGGAGTACTTTTTATGTTAGTTTAGAAATATATTTCTAAATAGCCAAGAGTGTGTTTGCCTTCCTGGTGTCACTGTGGGCTTCAGAGGAAAACTGAAAGGCTTAAGAATCATGTAAGGAGGGAAATGGATAACAGGGTTAGATGTGAGTCGGTTACAGGAACCGTAATGCAACTGAACCCTCAACAGGTGCAAAGATGACCTCTTTTTCCTTTGACAGAACTTCAGTTGATGTGGAGGTGAATATACATATTATTTCAGCCATTTCAAATATGAATATGTGTGAAAAATCAGAACTGAGTCCAAATAAATGAGCACGGATTTGTGTGTGTAGGGATAACTTAGTTAAGGAGTGATATTGTCTAACATATACTGTATGTCCTGCAAATTTAATGTATTTTAGAAATAAAGTGATGCTGATACTGATTACGTAGGTCATCAGTTTAACAAACTACAAACACAAACAACCCATTAGCAAACAGTAAATATGGCTTCCGCTGAACTCATTCAAATCTAATCTTAGCCATACTGAAGTGGCAGCTGCTTTGACTAAGGAAGAAATGCACAGCCAGAGTTATGAGCTCACTCCAACCAGTGACCAAGACCAGTTGCCATATACAGCAACCACCGTACGCTCAAATGAAGCCTTTCTTTGTTATGTGCTGCCATCTGTAGACAACTTTCTGCCTCTGCATTGTGCGTGGAGGTCTTCCAGCTCAAGTAATGAACAAACAGTGTCATCTTTTCTCTTCAGCGATGCAGCGGAAAAACTGAAGGTCACGTCTGGTCTCTAACCTACTGCATGGTACCAGTGCTGCATAAGCTGACCAACAGGAGACACTAAATTTTATGGTTCGGGTTGGAAATTGAATGGTGATGTTAAAGAGTCACCAGCACTTTTTAACAACACTGTAAGAGGAGATGGGGATGAATTATAATGACAGTCAGGAGACTCAGCAGCAGCTGATGGAAACTTTGTTAAGTGGTGAGTTGGTTTCCTCCCACCCACACTCACACCGCTGTGGTGCACCCCACTGTGGATTGCAGCAGCACAGTACAATACCACACTCCTTATATGAGCACTATACTATAGAGATGAAACGCTAACTTTAACAGGAACCTAGCCTTTGTGCTGCATTCGCACTGCATTACTAACTCTGAAGGTACTTTTTCTCTCTCTTAATAAGATAACCAAACCTACTTCTGTGTTTAGTGCACAATTTACTTTAATTGGTATATTAAAAAAACATTCCAGTTAAATTCTGTTCTGGTTTCAGCACAGTGATCATAAGGTATCATAAATATTATTGTGCAAACAAGCTGTTTGTGCGTCTTGTGACCCAGAACTCCAGTGTCTATCCATCTCATCCAAATGTTATCCCCATTTCTGTGACCACATTGCTTGAAAATGATGAAGAGAAAAAACAGTTAAACAAGCAGACATACAATATTGAAATAAACACAACAATAATCACAACAAAAACATACTCAACTAAATTTGCTCTGCTCTGATTTAAAATACAGTTCACTTTTATAACAGGTGAGAATTATAACAGACAGTCATGCTGCAAGGTGTCGCCACACAAAGGCCCATATGTGTTAGATAAATAAATGTTGTCGATTTGTGTTCCAGAGTCTATCTTAAATCCTGCTGAGTCTCTCTCCCAGCCGCAGGAGCAGCAGGTCCTGCAGGCAGTCCCAAGTCACCCACAACCTTTCCACCAGGCTATACTGGCAGTAGCCCATTGCCAGGCCAAAGCCCACATCCGTCACATAGTGTCTGGCCAGCAGTATCCGCGACAGGCTCACCAGGGCAGCCCAGGCCAGTACCAGGGCACGCATGGAGCCCGTGTCCACCAGCTGGGCCAGGAGGAACCGGGCGCACATGGCCGCCCTTGTGGCATGGCCTGATGGGAAAGAGTAGCGCTCCACAAAGAAGGTGGAGAGGATGTCGGAGCGGCTCTGGGCAGGCCTCCGACGTCGGACCAGGGTCTTCACAAATCTGACCAGCAGCAG
>OMKZ01005911.1:2478-34989 GCA_900302535.1 Neoniphon sammara
AAAAAAAAAAAAAAAAAAAAAACTAAGAACAGTACAGAAATCCTGAAACTTCAAAGCTTCATGTTTGGGCTGGGCCGCTGGAAAAATGGCCATTGTTTTTTTCCTGGTCAGACGTCATTCAAATGATTCTACAAAGGGAACGCACAGGTCATGCTTTTTCAGTACAGCATGACGTGTGTTGTGCATATTTCATAGAATTAAACATATGTTTGCACTTGAATCTTCAGACGAAGCCCTAAGTATGTAATTTCTTTGTTTCTTCTCACTTAAATTGCCCTTATACTTGTTTGTTTACTGGTTGCAAAAGAGCAATTGCAGGTTACTGATTGTTGATGGTGCGTGCATGTGAGTGATAATGATGTAGCATGTAAGATAATGTATGTATCCTGAGGAGGGTGTGCTTCTTCTCTTCTTGATGGCTTCATCTAGAAAAAGTATAGACTGAACTCATGTGGTATGATTGTCACTTGAGACTTTCCTCCTCCTAGGCAAGGGCCCAGAGATACTGCTGGTAGGCCAGAAGCTGAATGACAATGAGTGGCACACAGTGAAGGTTGTGCGCCGTGGGAAGAATTTGCAACTATCTGTGGACAATGTCACCGTGGAAGGTATGGGTGAGGTTGCAATACTAAAGATGTAGATATTGTGGGGGGGGTTTGTACAATTTAACTTGCATGTGTCGTCCCATAGGCCACATGACTGGTGCCCACACTCGTCTGGAGTTCAACAACATCGAGACAGGTATCATGACCGAAAGACGCTTCATCTCTGTGATGCCTTCCAACTTCATCGGGCATCTGCAGGCGCTCTCCTTCAACGGGATCCTCTATCTTGACCAGTGCAAGAACGGAGACATCTCTTACTGCGAGCTGAACGCCCGCTTTGGGATGAGGCACATTGTGGCCAATCCTGTGACTTTTGTCAGTCAAGCCAGCTACTTGGCCTTCTCCACCTTGCAGGCCTACTCCTCCATGCATCTCTTCTTCCAGTTCAAGACCACTAGTCCCGACGGATTAATACTTTACAACTCTGGAGACGGGAGTGACTTTATAGTGGTGGAGCTAGTCAAAGGGTAAGTGATGGAAGGTGAAGAGGGAGCTGCAATCCATATAACTTGTCTGATGTGCTCAGTGGGACTTTTCCATTCCCTTACATCTATTGGACATGAGCTAAACAAGTCTGGATGAGGAATAATAAAAGGGATCGGGCCAAACTGTTTATATTCAAATCATTCTGCCACTAAGACAACCCATTGCTCACTCTATTGATTCATCATAACAAACTGTGTAGAGAAAAGTTGAGGCATGTGAATGGCAACAAATTATAGCTGTTATACTTCCTCGCTCTCAAACCTACTTGAACATGATTGGTGACTTGATTCCATCAGCCTGCAGTGCACAAGAAAGGCTTCAAAATCATTTATTAGTCATAAAGTTAGAGGGAAACAGGAAGAGGAAGCAAGAGTGAAAAACAACAGTGCTGTTATTCGTTTTATTCTCACATTCCAGTCTACCTTATCGCATTTAGCAACTTGACTCCATCAAAATTAGGTTTCCAAATGTTTTAGTCATCGTAAATGATTTTGTTACAGAATCAAAAGCAGAGAAGAGGTGTGGAAACAGAGGAGGCACAACAACAATTATAGTTCCCCACTGTCAAACCTTGCTCCGACTTAAGTCACCCACTAAGCAATTAGGCGCGCAGGAGGCCTTGTTCAGCTCTGCAGCCCGCAGCAGAAGAATGAACAGGAAAAAAAAAAGACTAAAAGTAGCTTCTCACACTTCTGTCACAGTCTTCCGGCTGCTGAGTGTAGCAGCTTTCCCATGGATGTTACCCAACTTTGATTCAAACAAGATTAGATTTTGAAGAGAACAGTTGTCTGGTTCAAAAGTCAGTTTCTACACTTGATCAAACCTCATGTCAAGAAGATAGTATTCTCCGTACCATAACATGTATAGTACATTTACAATTAATTCATTTAAATTGGAATACAACATACAGTCCTTTATACATTTGTTATTTAATCACATAAAAGCTATGAATTCTAGTCTGGATACAGTATATGCAGTGGCTTGTGAATTAATAATAGTTAGGTTTAGATGTACTGAGTGTAAACGGACATCTATACAATTTTTCTTTTTTGTCTCAGGTACATTCATTATGTTTTTGACTTGGGTAATGGGCCGTCACTAATGAAGGGCAACTCTGACAAGACACTCAACGACAACCAGTGGCACAATGTCGTGGTCTCCCGTGACAGTAACAATGTACACATCCTGAAGATTGATTCCCGCACCGTCACCCAACACGCCAACGGAGCCCGCAACCTGGATTTAAAAGGTAGCTTATGTTATCAATATACTTGTTTGGATAGTAGACCACATTTTGGTTGCAATGGATATTCAGTTTTCATGTTTATCATGTCAAATACAATTAACCAGTAGCCTTTGTCTGACTAATTAAATGAAAATTCCCTCACTATAACACACGCACATCTTACAGACAATTCTTATCCAATATACTATAGCCTTAATTGCTAAAATGTTGTATTATGTTTTAAAATTTAATGTACAACTTGTATTTTTATGTTTTGTAAAGCCATCATTGCAGGCTTTAATTTTTGTCTGATGGTGTAGCCACTGGTCATTTAACCAAAGGAGACTTAATGGTCCAAGCTTTAAACTAGATTTGTGTGTGTGTGTGTGTGTGTGTGTGTGTGTTGTTTCACTGTCACATAACTCAATGAAGCTTTGTGTAACTGTCGTAAAACTCCAACTGTTCCATATGCAACGAGCACTGCAGTTGGAAAGACATTTTCAAATTTATTTATATCAACTAATAGCTCACAATCTGGACGACGACTGAACAACTGTTAACATCTGGTTCATGCTCTCGAAAGCCGAGCACTTGTCAAAATATAAATTTGGTTGTGATTGCATGTAGGTGTGGCCTCTTATAGCGGATTATAACACGAGGTGGGCTCGTAACCACTATGAAACCTGGTCCCTGTGTTCAAACCATTTGTACCGTTCCCACAAAATTTCATGCAAAATCTATCAGTTGTGAAATGAATCATGACACGTCACACTGGGCGTTAAGTCATTCATCACAGCAGTCTGAATAAATTTTTCTTACTCTCTGTTTTGCCTTTACATCTTACATTCGTATACATAGTATATGTAAATTCAATCTCTGCATAGTTTGAGTGTACACAGAATATTGTTTAAGCTCTATATTACCATGTACCTCTTACAATGCACATTGTCTATATAATCTGCTAATGTTATGTACTCCAATTCAAATTTCTGGCATATATAAGTATGCTTGATGATTTGCATGATTTTGGTAAGGCGAATTTCTCTTTCACTAAGTATTGTACACATCCCCTAGGGGAGTTGTACATCGGTGGTGTTGGGAAGAGCATGTACAACAGTCTGCCAAGGCTGATCGCATCCCGGGAAGGATACCAGGGCTGCCTGGCATCTGTGGACTTGAATGGGAGACTACCCGACCTGCTGGCAGACGCCCTCCACAAGGTGGGACAGGTGGAGCGTGGCTGTGGAGGTGAGGCATGGTCCAGCTCTAGGAAGCATGATACACCTGCGGACCCTTTTTGTTTTTGTTTTTGTTTTTTCATCATCACTATTTGCCAGAGAGATGAAGCCCATGGAGCTCAAGGGTGATTCATGACTGAAAACTGACACAGGATATTTTTACTGCTGCTCCGCTGAATGCTCAATTCTGATTAGCTGGTGAACACGTTCTTCAGTTTGTGTGTGTGGCGTACACACACAATGGGTCTGTCTCATTTGCAAGGAAGCTTTCTATCACCTTAGTGACCAGTTAGAAACATTCCTTATTAGGATCCTATTTTGTACTAAAGGTAACATGAAGACAACCGATTGCGGAACAAGTTTGTGACTATCATAGAATTTCATGCAACATGGTGTTACCTGTTTCCATGGTAATGAAGCCTCTTGCAAAACTAGAAGATAAAACAAACAAATAAAAAAACATAAGTGTAACTTTAGCTACTTACCAACTAGCTAGGTTACCCTGAGTTACCATGTTACCCTGAGTCAATTAACTGGAATGCGACCTGTGCTTCTGTAATGAGGCAGTCATAAAAATACTACCTTGCTAGGAAGCTTCCTTACACATGAGACAGCTCCTAAACTGCTTGAACATAAAACTGCACTTAAATCTACAATTATTTTACATAAATATTCCTGATCAAATGATTCATATCTGGTAAATAACCATGTAACATATAATGTACAAGAACTTGATCAATAGGTAAAATAAGCACCCTCAGGTGGATGAAGACCTGATCCACCCTGTCTTGTTTAATAGTGAGGATGCAAAAAGAAAAGGGAGAGAGGACATAGTATTGACACTGTGCATGCATCTCATAAATCCACTGTCAACACCTCATCCCTGTCCAGGTCCCAGCACCACCTGCACAGAGGAGTCCTGCCACCACCAGGGAGTGTGTCTCCAGCTCTGGGAGGGTTTCTCCTGTGACTGCACCATGACCACCTATGGGGGCCCATTCTGCAGCGACCGTAAGTGCAGCTCAAAGTTTGTTAACAGTATGCACCGAGTTGGTTGGGGTTGGTGGGGTTTACTGTAGTTTTGGAGAAGGTATCTCACTGTTCTCTACAGGGTAGATGAATGATGACCCTGATTAGATCCTTTGATTGGCTAAGTGGCTGAAGATGTTGCTGAAGTGAAATTATCATTAAATATGAATTATCATATTAGGAGCATTTAGCCAGACACATCATTTCGGTGAAGAGGCTGTAACGGTATCTTTCCAGATTACACAAAATTGCATCCTTTCAGAGCCTCTCACAGTCGGTGTCCACAGCCTGTTGCACCTGTTGGGTGACAACCTCATGTCCCCAGTATTTAACTAGGAAAAACAACCTCATTTTTTTGCTTGACGACCATGCATTTTGAGTTCATCCACTTGGTTTTGAAAGGGTTTCACAAGCCCAAAAAGGTAGGAGAATTTTCTCAAGCCAAAGAAGACCATGTGATCTTTCAACTGAAACATGAAAATCACTTAAATTGGAGTTACAGGGTTTTCACCTAACAGCAATTCTGTGTATCCATTCCTGTAAGAAGTGTTTATGGATAAGACTTAAAACCAAAACCTGCTTCTGGCTCCCCCCCGCACTCTGATCCCTGTTGTGAGATGTGTACATATGTGTGTCTCAGACAGATACACAACTCTTAATTACACTTTGTAGTGACTCCGTTGTTCTGAATAATTATTTTATTAAAAACTAAAATAATATGGTGATTAAAAAGTCTTTGAAGTCATTTCTGCTGAAGACCTTGATGTCTGCATAAGATGGAACTGACTGTAGATTCAACATGCATTAAATATAACATTGTTAATGCAAGATACTAAAGATGGATCGCTTGTTGGATGCCATTACAGGATTATTCTAATGGTGACTTTATGATTTATAGAACATGTAGTAAGTACAAGATAGGTGCTTTAGATGTTTTTTTCTTTGAAAAATCTTCAGGACTGAACTGTGTGGTATTTAGTGTTTTATTTTTATTTTTATTTATTTTTTATTTAAACAGCTTCCTTCATTTTATTTTCAGTCACCCGCAGGACTGAGCAAAATGAGCATAATGTGAGCATGTACATGTGTTTTCCATGCAGATGTATGTGACTAGGTGGTAACATGTATTTCTAGCTTAAGAAGTCGCCGTTGATCGTTCCACATTTAGAAAAAAAAGCCGCAGTCACTTTCAGTATTAAGAGTCCTCTATGCACAGAATAATAGTTCCAGACTTTTTACAAAGGCTTTTCATACTTATAAAAGCAAGAGATTAGCATTAAGCTTATTGGTCCAGTGGTCATGGCAAGTTAAGCCTCATTAACTGCAGACTCATTCAGAATAATTACAAGAATTGTTTATGCCTGTCTGCTAATCTTTATTGATATGTGGTATTATATTGGATGAGGTATTGTTTTATTAAGGGAGACATGGTGCTATACTCCACTCTCTCTAGGGGAGCTACTTAATGATAATTTAATGTCAGTAACAGTGAGTGGAGGATAGTCATGTGTGCAGAAATGGAGTATTTATAGATTATACGCATTTTTATAATGTCGCTGTCCAGGAAAAACCTCTTATCTTCGAATAGTCAAAGTTTCAGGAAGTAATAAAGCAGCTTTGTTCTCAGCTTGCTCACAAGGCATTTTTGAGTTTATCCAGTGGGTTTTGAAAAGGTTTCATAAGAGCAGGGGTGGTAGAATTTTCACAACATATAGAGGAAGCTGAAATAATTCAACTTAAGTTAAAACATGAAGATGACTAAGTTACAAGGTTTTTGAAAGATAACTGCAATATGTAATGAAAGTGTGAATATTTCTAAATGCTCTGTGATTGAGAACAGTGGTTCTCAATCTTTTTGGCTCGGGATCCTTTAAAACAAAGCGACGCCTGCTCGTGACGGCTCGTCACAGGCTGCATATGCAGAGTGGTGCAGAGCTCAAACAAAGAATGATTTTCCCTTTTCAGGTTGTTCCATTTGATTTATTATCAGAGGAGCTTTACAGGCTTAAAACTATTCTGTGTTACGCAAGAAAAAAGCACAAACTTGTCAGAAAATTAAAATAAAACATAGACTTGATGATAATTTTTTTGCACAGATTACAGTTTTGGAGGGTACTTATTCAAAGGTAACTGATGTACCAGTTTAACAGTGTATATTAATGGTAGTTAAACATTTTTAAGCAGTTCAGTATTTGTTGTTATGCACTTGAGCTTGCTACCAAAATGCTGCCTGTCTTTAAAAATGTGTTTAAAAACTGAAACTAAATGTAAATGTTGATGCAAATTCAAACTGTAACATGATTGTTAATATTTACATTCATTCTAATGTAACGTTAGAATGATTCTTTGCATCTGTCTCTTTACAGTAGTATGTAATGAATTACTCAAGTGCTGGTCACTGCAGAGCTACACTTTCAGGTAAATCATGACAGTGACAGACTCCTACATATAAACCTGTTTTTTTAAACAAGGTGTCACCAGTTTGCTCATTTGCATTGTTGCAAACAGTGTTTACTGTTTTACCGTAGGCATTCAATCTATTTGCTATTTGATCATAGCCAGACGTGCCTGCTACTATAAGCTCTTGATCTCTGCTGTACATTAATCAGTTTATCCCCTGTAGTCTTCATGTACCCCGTACTGTCCTAAGATTGTTCACAGAAGGCTTACTTGCAGTATGTTGTGCTGTTGAAGCTGCAGTTTGAAAAATATAGCATGGGCATTTTTTTCTGCATGAGCAAGAAAACAACTGTACTGGACAAGGCTGCCCTATAGCTCTCACTTCTGCTCATAATGCTGAAATATGCAGCAATCTAAGCACTGTGAGATCAAGAAGGGAGCAATAAAACAAAAATTTGTAATCATTTGCTACAAAACATCTTTGCATTCATAAAGGTTGTTATGGAGCAATTTTGATAATACTTTTGATTATATTTTTATTTCCAAATTGCTTGGCTGGGTGTGCTTGGTTTTCCGCTGCATGGTTTTAAAGTATTTTCTAATCCAAGATTCTGTAGAACAGCTCTTAAATAGCAGCTGACCTTTTCATATTATCCGTATTATCTCATAATATTTTTAACCTGCTGGAAAGTCTCTGACATTGCCGTTCTTGTTTGGAGGTAATGCTGTTTTGTTTCAGCACTGCTCATATTAAGTTGCATGCAGATAGGAGAAATCCCACTCGACCGAAGTTTGTCAAAGCAATTTGAGTTTCCACAGTTCATAGATTCTCCTCTTAATCAACTAAGACCATGTAGTGGTGATCTTTATTAACCTTAATGACAATTCTGTCAAGAGAGATTAATTTTTAATATGCAATTTTAACTGTAATCACAGGCTCACAGGCAGCACACTATAAAAATCTTTGCAGCAACTTTGAACACGGTCTTATAAGAAGCCATGATTCCAAAGAAATGCCATATTTTCTGGCATTGCAGTTATTTTGATGCACATCACATATTCTGAAGCAGAATTTTAAATGTGGGCCTTGTGTTAAGAGCAGAGCTACTAAATGGCTGCCTAGGGCTAAATCTCCAAACACTCTCTCTCTTTTTCTCTCTCTCTCAAACAAAACAAATGTGCGGTAGGCATGAATGTATGTAGTATTTGGAAGCCAGAGACAGAGAAGAGCTGGCTGCAGAAGGTTGCTGAATACAGACTCGCTGATATCGACAATGCCACAGGTACAGTTCCTCCCATATGCGATTTTAGAGCTGGACTCCAATACCATTATTTGTGGACTGAAGCCAATTCTTTGTGTCAATATCCATCGTGTCTACATGTGACCATTTTTACGCCCTTAAAAGGATCAGTAATCAGTGTTTCCCTCTAGAATTTTATTCATGTCAGGTTTACTTACCTTAATGATGAATTGCCATTAAGAATTTGATTGATTAATGTTAATAAGTGATTAATCAGTGCCTGATTTATTGTACAAATGTAGTGTATTTCCTGTATTTTAATCTATTTTTTGGTAATACAGGGTTATCTTTATTGTTTCACTTATTCATTACAAGTTAAAATACAATACAAGAGCAATTTTGCATGCTGCCTGCCTGCCTCTCATTACTAAATGATTTAGGACAAGAGCCTTCATGTCAATACATTGTTTTCATGTCTACTACACTTTCATTAATTCTAAAGTAATAAAACAATGGCAGGAAAAAATAATTCAGCCATGGGGAATGTTTCGTTGTAGCTACAGCTGTCACTGTGATTAATCCTACTCTTGAAATAGTATTTTTTTTTAGCAGAGTAGTCTATGGCATTTCCGCATCTAACCCTCCTATGATATCAGTTAGCCAACCATTGCACCGCAGTAAACAAGGCAAATGGCACTTACGCATCTAATCTCCCTCATGACGTCGGTCAACATACTTGGCGGAGAGGTGAATAAGGCAAATACCGGATCTGCCTCTTTGGCAGAGATCTGGATTCTACTGAGCGCATTTTCAAGTTTAATAGATTAATTGATTAATTAATTGTTAATGTTACTGACTAATCAATTATTGAAACTTCCAAAATTTACAGCCTTAATCAGGATGGTAAAGCTCTGAAAGAACATTTAGACCATAGGAAAATGAAACTCTCCATTGAAACACAGACAAAATTCAGAAAGTCTAGCTAAGGAAAGGCCAGGGACATATTGGATATATTCCTGCCTTTAAATGAAAAAAAAAAGAAGTGAAAAAACGTTACTGAACAATCATTTGCAAAAATAACATGTAAAGCTTGTAAAAATTCATAGCAGTTTTAAAGATTATTTTCATATAGCTGTAGTCAGGAAGGGTGCTCAATCATATACATGGTCAGTATGGAAGTAAACAAATATATCAGTCCAATAGTAGTTATGTGACATCACAAGCCTCACGCTGCACACTGAGCCACCGTCTGCTTCCCGCTGAGGAAACACTTAGGTTTCACACTCAGGTTTCTTAATGTCATAGGTGTTGATTAATCAAAACAGGAAAGTGTAACACACATAAATATCGGCAGGACAATGTTCAGTAGCAGCCAGCAGTATCAGGTGGTAAAGACTGTCTCATCCGTGCTACCATCTGCTGCATTGTTCATCTCACAAACAGAAACGCCTAAAAAAATAATCCACTTTTCCCACCTTTGTCTCCTTCCGAGCCTGCATACCAATCCTGAGGGTCTGCTGCCTGTTTCAACCAGCTAGCATTAGGAAAGAAGAAAGAGAAATGTGCCTCTCAGATTTGATAATTTGATCTCTCAGTTAAAACTAATACTTCACAACAATATAGAAGTCTAGAAGCTTATGAGTTCTCGAGTTTGTGCTTTTGCAAATTTGTAGTCATAAAAGCATTTGGCAGCAGGTATGCTACAAACATCTGTTCTAATTTTCTCCAGGTCATCTTTTCATTACAGAAGTCACCGGGATATGTTATGATGTTCTGTACTCAATTTTCAGCGCTTCTCTCCAGAACCATATGGAGAGTGTAATGATTGGTTAACCTCCACAATTGCAAATGATTATTTTGGCATATTCATGACCTGTGTGTGCGTGTGTGCATGCACGCGTGCGCTTGTGTGTGTGTGTGTGTGTGTGTGTGTGTGTGTGTGTGTGTGTGTATGTGGGACAGCGTCTGTGTTTGTCTGAGCACCACTGAATGATAAAAATTCTGGAAGCAAATACAAACAGCACCACTGCTGACACTTGGGCATTTTGAATTGGACAACCAGAAATGTCTTGCGAGGCTCCCATTGTGTTTAGACAATAACCAGACCGGAGGAAAGTTATTTCACTTCACCTCTGCATAGCCCAAAAGCAACAACAACAAATGGAGAACAACAAGTGTGTGAACAACTCGGTCATAAACATAAAACTTCCCACAATGCCCATTGAATGACTGAATGTTAACAGCGCAATGGATAACCACTGATTTTTACCACCACCGCCATGCAACACCACACATGCCCCCATTTCATAAACACACCTCGCCTGGTTTTAACCGCATTACCACTCCTGCCAGTTATCTGCAGAGAATGGAATGTACCTTCGTCGTTAATTTGTAAGTCAACATTTTCTTTGAATTGCTCTATTCCCTTGACAGTACGGCAAACTCTGTAAATTGTGTTTACAGCCTGAGGGTATACAGGCAAGGTGCAACAGCATGGATGCTAGACAGCCGTTGTCTCCCCTTCCTATTTCATTATGCCAGTTAGCAAGCATAGTAGCTAGGTTTCATTTTATTTCTGTCAATATTACAGTGGTATTGTATTATTATTTTTTTTTAAGAAGAAATAGGTTATCATTATACAGCAGAAATTAGACTTATCATAGAATTATTAACTGTGTGTTGCATGCAGATGTACTATGGAGCTCTCTATACAGGCTATATGCTGGTGTACAAGGTCAAATATAGTTTAGATTGCTCTGCTCAAGCCCAAATCTGAGAAGCTTCCAGAATATAATTTAATTTCTCACATTTGTAGCTTCTCATAAAAAGACAGTATTCATAGGCATTGTGCATATCTGTATCTATAACCTTCATGTAAGTGTGGAAAAATGTCAGTGTACCTCATTTTCTGTCAGCAAGTACCAGTCCAGTGCTCAGTCAAATTCCATTTTCCTTTGACCTTAGTTTCAGGTGGACTCAAGATTATAAGTGCATCCCAAAGGCCACCAGGATAATCCAGGATTGGGGTTCAGTCTTAATCTCTCGCCCTGGGATGTAGGCTCAAGAAAACATATTGCTACTCTTGTCAAATGGAGACCTACCAGAAATAGGCTTGTGACACACTTCTGGGTCTGGACCCATGCTCGGAGAAACCAGCATCATACAGGCAATTCATTGTGATCACCAAGCTATGTACTACTACTATCTATATACCATATACTGTAACTATATGCTATTATCACTGTTCATTATTAACAGTTGCAATCAGGTGAAAAGCTTGCATGGCATATGGCAACATAGACAAAATACTTTCAAAATAAAAGAGCCTCTTTTGGCTTGTGTCCAATCTGGCAGTGGAAGCAGAAAATTTAGGAGGGTGACATATGCACAGATACTGCACTTTGAAAGGCAGTGTTGTTATGTAAATGCTGGTACTGCAAACAGGCTTTTGTCATTTATATGCTTTACACCTTTATAGCCTTAAAACTTTTAAATATTCATTTTGCAGATTTGAATATGAAGCATGCCATTAACAGACAAAGACAGGCTTTGTCTCTTCTTTATGCAGCTTTCATTTAAAATCAGAATATATAATTTATGACAAATGTACTGATGTTCAGGAACTGTTATTGTGAAGGACATTTATATTATGTTCTTCCCACAGCGGTATTGATTTCACACTTCCAAGAACCGCTCTAACGTAAAATTCATTCAGTGTAACTGCCACAACTGGTCAAGTAATAGAGCCACTAAAATCCTGGATGGCATCGTTTAAAACACTCAGCTTAGCACCTTGGCAGTATTAGATGCAGGGTAAGGGAGCCCCTCTCCCCTGACAGCACTCCATGCAGGAGGTCTGAACTGCTTTTCATTATGAAAAGGGCTCTGACCTTCCTTTGATTCTCCGCGGTTACCTTCAGATGGTCAAGTTCAAGTCTTGACTGAGCTGGACCTCCCACCTGCTTGATATTACTTAATGATAAAGCACATGGCAGCAGAAAATTAATACTTGTTAACATTTTAATGGAGCTTAAGTGGAATCTTATCGCTAATATGAAAAGAGCTTCCTCAAGAACAAATATCTGCTCTGCCCGGATGTGCAGGGTTTCATTGTTGGTGGTCCAGTCTTTCTTGTTAACAGTTTCAACCCTGATTTGACTGTTGTGTATAACTGAACCTCCTCCGTGTTCATCTCCCTAATCGTCACTGAACACCATGAGACTCCAGAGGCCAACTGAATGCTTTCCTATGTTTGATTGGCTGCAGTTTTTGCTGCTAGTTGGCCTGTGTGCACCCTACTATGATCTTTTCAAAGAGAAAAGGGATTAGAAATTCTAGTATCATTGCTTCAGTTTCTTCACCTAAGGCGGAAACTAGGTCAGAATAGAATAGAAAATTTTACCAGAAGCTTCCCTGGGCTCTTTCTCCTCAAGATTCTTGGTTTTGTTCAAAGTGAACCATAGAATCATCTCTTGATCGATGCTCGTTATGCAGAGCGCCGTTATTTTTGCAGCAATTCCCCTCAGACTCATCACATTATTACATAATTACACGTTATATTATTCGACTCCATCAGAGTCAATTACCTTTCAAAATCCTGTCAAAACGGTCTTCTCTTCATCTTCGTTTTTTCAGTAAGAGTTGCATACACTCTAATATCTAGCAGTCGCCCAGTATATTCTTGTATTGCATATTGAGATGATATGTGTCGAAATTATATCCCGGTAATCTAGATAAGATCTTATTCCAAACTGTGAGAAATGTGAAGGCATGCATACATCTTATCCCATCTAATACAAATGGTATCCCATTTACTACATGCATCTTTTTTTAGTTTGCGTAAATTTTATTTCATTGGTAAGATTCCATTTTTCCATGTTTGCTCAGATACTCATGAATGGGATATCAATATGCATATAACAGCTTGATAGGGGCTTATTGTGAGAATATGAGCTCCTGTTCTGGACCTTATCTACCTGTCAAAGCATTCATTGTCTCTTAAAACTCTTGCAAATTCAACGCCATGTTCCAGTGGTCAAATTATTTAAGATCCTAGGTCGTTTCCATGAGCTGCCAGAACCATCTTAGCCACCTCCCTGTGCCAGCTTTGTTCAAAGTAGAAGCTGTGTATCTGTCTCTCCTTAGAAATGATCATCTCTGCTAGGCCTCTGCTCTGTATGAGTCATACGGATACCCTGAGCCCCTGACTGCTGGCACAGCTCCCCAAAGCTCCATCACAGAGGTAGCAAAGCATGCACGTTGTGTAATTGTCTGGCAGAGATTATTGGGTTATAAAAGTTAACTAGTGATGGGGAGAAAGTGTCACTGTAATCTTTGGTTTATGAAGTCGAATTCCAAAAGTAAAGCACATGCAACTGAATTATGTGCAATGCAATTACTTATTTTCTCAAGGATCACATATATAGTTTGGGTTACTTTATGAATTGTTAATGCGTCAATTCTGATGTTGAAACAATATGAGACAAAATATTGGTTCAGTCTGTTATGAAATATGCCGCAGGTCAGTGACTGACCACACCAGTCCCTTTTATATAGAAGAGAAAGACCTTTTGGGCATTAGTGAAACACCTTTTGACAGTTGTATAGATGTGAAAATTAGTCATACACCTAAGGGAATAATGTCCACTTGACCTAGATTGGCTTTTTCTGACTTGACAATTATTCACATTAGAAAAAGCTATTTGTTGTTTTCTATGTATTTCAAAGCTGCCCGCAGTAGAATTTGATGGCTTTGACAACCCCTTTAGTGCCTTAGTGGTAGTATTTTGTGTCACTGCTGCAAAGACAAATGTATATACAAAGGAGGTGACGTTAAAGTGTCATACTGCAAACTGAATGTAAGGATCCAAGTTATTCTTCCCACAGTGTTCGTCAGGAGCAAAATTTGAATCAGTCAGTCAGACAGCACTCATGTCATATTAAGAGATGCTCGCTCACTCTGTTCTTTGCACATCAGAAAGCGGCAACCACCGGTCGTGCCGCCTCCCGTTGCGACATATTTGCCTCCTACCATAGCAGCAAGCAAAGAGGCAAGGACTGTGCAGCAGAAGCGGCTGCAGTGGGAGGGCCTGAGCTGATGCAATCTGCAAGGCTTTAAACTAAAATGCACTTTTCAGCAGTCTTTTATGCTGTATTTTTATAATGTATATTTTTTTTGATTATACAAGAGAGAACTGTAATCATGAAATATCCTGCTGCACATAATATGTTCAGTACTTAATACTAGCTTTCTTCTCTATAGAGATGAATGCAAAAACAAACTCTTTCCATGTCATTTCAATAGAATAATTTTGGTTGCTTTTTCTGTAACAAAGAAGTGGTGTCGCTCAAAATTTGGGTACTCAAAAATCAACATCAACAACTCCTTTACAGTAGACAAAATGTTCAATCAGACCGCTGCGGCAAGAGGCAAAAATAAAATCTGCTGGATTTCAGTGGCAAACAGGAAAACTGTGCATGCTCTGGAGGGGCGGTACCCAGCTGGCCTCTCTGCCGCAGCCAATAGGATAGGTGGCATAGCTGCAGCCATGTGTACGCTGAAATGAATAGAGGCATCAGCATTGCTGTTACCCGGCCTACAACAACCTTTGGGTATAAATTTGCATTGTATTATATTTGCAATGCAAAACTGCATTGGCTAATATATGCGTGTTACATTTTAGCTACAGCTGTCATTTTCAAAATTAACTTGAGAATGACATACTGTATTTAGGTAAACCGTCTACACAGGAGGGGATTTGTATCATACAGAAAAGGCATAAGCATGCAGTAAAAAAAGCACTACTGAGTCACTTAAACGGTAATCACTAAAAAGACCAATTACTTTTTTTTTATCCACTCAATACTAATGCAGACATGATAGGATACTGTGTTGAATAGCTCATACTGACACTATCAAGGCTATGTTTACCAAGCTTCTCTGGTAGTGTTAATGCAGCCGCATGCATAAAAAGTGTCAATTCAGAGTCCCACCTGTAACAGGAAGCACATCCTTACTTCTCACCCTGAGAAAGCCATGGCTGCTGTCATTTGTTCAGGGGCACAATAGGCAGAAACGACGCCAGATAACAGAAGGTGTTCCATTTGAGAATTACGCTTTTAGTTGCAGGGTGAGATTAAACTAAATTACAGATTCAATGTCATATTATATTATCCCTGCTTGATAAAGAGAGAAGAAAAAGGAACCTCAAACCAAGAGAGTCATGCCTTAGCCACACTGACAAAACTTTTAGCAACCCTTCCCTCAAGTTCAGACTGTGTGCATCGTGATAAACAATCCACCAGAAATGCATTCATTTCCTATAGAGCATCCAGGTAACCTAAACCAGTGTGTGGATTGTCAACAAGCTTTTCCGTGGCTAAACTTTTCACTGGCATCAGCCAAACAACAGTCAATCTCTTTGCATCCTTCTTTGTTTGTTTACCGATTGTCCCACTCCTAATTGGAAAATTGCATCTCTCGCCCTCCAGTGCAGTTGTTTAATAACAGCCTTGATTTCAGTGAGAAATTCTGATATCCTAGCTAGCCAAATTACACAATTTTGTTTCTTAACACTCACTAACAATGTGGAACATTTTCCTCACACATAGATTTGATGAATAAAGAAAACCTAATAAAATTTTGAATGTTGATGCTGTATTTCAATATCTTCTGTATTGCCCAGATGAAATTAGTATAGTATTAGGCCTACTACTATGGGTGATATACTGTTATTTAATGTTGTATGAATATTCTAACATTATATAAATATGCTAATATTGACTGTTAGTTTAATGTCACAGTATTGTACTAGCATACCAGTTAATACTAATTACTCAGCAAGGTTGATGATAGTGCAGCTGCAGAGGACGGAAATAGACTGACTCAGAGCCAGAATGCCAGTGCCACCCCAATTTTTGATTATTTTAAGAGGCCAAAATCAGAGGACAGATATTTTTTTAGTTTTTTAGTTTCCACCCGCAGCAAAAGTCTGAAAGTCTGTGGTGCAGGTTTTCTTCTGCAAAAATGGGACCAACCAGCCTCCCCCTTATAAGAGCTGCATGTTCTCTTTGTTAGTGAGTACTCTAAACTCACTATTATAGCCTACATTTCACTCATGACTTTCAACAAAGGAATATTGTTCAATGACCACTTCTAATGGCTTGAATCAAATGCTGTTCTGTCATTATGATGTATAGTTACAGTAGTTTCAGTTATCAGCTCCCTTGTTATACTTAGTTCTTGTTAATGCAAAGTGTGTCGTGAGCTGTATGGGTGGTGATGTATCACTGGATGGGCTTTGGTGGGCTGGTCTGAGTCAAAAGTCCAGGGCCATTTTTCATTCCTGTCCATCTCTGCTTACACATGCCTTTTTTTAATTAAAAAAAAAACTACTTGGATCCCCCTAACCTCTTGAGCTTCACCCATTTCATGGGAAAGATTATTCTGTATGTAACCATGAGTACATTTACATTCATCACTCTATGCTTTAAGTAGGTTTTTATACTTGAGTTAAACAGTCCTTCTGTTTGAGGAGGATTTTTTTCTCTTTCCATCCCTTCCCATAAGATAAGGTAGTGTTATGTTTTTTATTTTACAGGGTTTGAATTTAAGTCATATTTTTACCACAAGAAGTATAAGATATCCAGTGCCATATCCTTCATAAACGCTTTGTTTGACAACAAAATTTTCTCCTTCACAAATACATGTAAACCTGCTCATTATCAGAGCCAGTAGACATTATTTCATTGACCTTTAACAACCTTTGGGTAAAGTGTCATGGATGGAGATAATTTAATGTAAGCCGATAGCTCATTAGAATGCAAACAGACACAGGCTGTGCTAAGCTATGTTTAACAGATTGGAAAATACAAGCCACACTGCCAGTTTCCCTCAGATATGCGACAGGTTATTTCATGATTAGTCATGGTCTCTTATGACTCACTCTGCAAACACTGACTGCTGGAGAGGGAGTTCAATCTTGTGCCAATGTCACACCAACTAACAGAGTTAGGAGAAATATCCAAACCTCCATAATACACACTTCACTCATTCTGTCTACAGAAGAGTCCAGACATAAGCTGCATTTGCTGAGCGTAATTCTAAAAGTTATATAATGTAGTACAATATCTCTGAAAACAATTTGGAGTACAGTGCCACAACTTTGGATACCTGTTCACAATAGTTTCCATGTGAGCTGTACTTTCATACTTTTCCATAATGTAGTAGCCTATCATACTGTAGCTACTGGAATAATTCATACATTTGACCATAGATACAGTGCAGCACACTGAGACAGTGGATAAAGGCCCAGTCTGTAGTTGCACATCAGCATTTTCTTTCACTTGTCCCACTACTGGCCCTGCATGTGTTTAATGCTCTGGATGGAAGTTTTTTTTTTTTATTCTTAAGAGTATTGTCTATATTGCTCATATACAGTATGGCTTGACAATATATCACAGCTAAACACAATGGTGTCATGCCCATTCAAACTGAGAGGACACGTGCCCCCTCTTCTTCTTCTTTTTTTTTTTTTTTTGATTAAAAAAATAATACTGTATTCAATTGCAGTCACAGCATAGACAAGTTATTTTCTCTGAAAATGTGGCTGAACCAATGCAGAATTTGCCTGTAGAACCCCCACCTCCCATAAGCCTCATCTATAGGGTATTGGTTAATTCCAGATGAGTGGCATTTCCTTTGAAACAGAGGCATGAGACGTTGCAGACAGCAGACTTATGATTTGATTTGTTTTTCTCAGAATCGCCAATAACCCCAGAAGCTCAAACTAAAAATGTAGTAATTAACCCAAACACACATCTAGCTTAAATATACCAGCCGTTCATGTGTAACTTAAGTAAAACTGGCAACGTTAACATTGCATGATTTGAAGTTATTTGAATTTCATTTACTTTTTGATCAATGTTGACGCAGTATTCAAATAAAGTTAGTGTACTATGAGTTAGCACAAAAATGAGTGCTTTTTGTGTGTGCCCTCTCCAAAAAATATGGTGCATGACGCCACTGGCTAGACACATAGTGATTTTCACATTTATTTGTGTGCTCTAAAAGGTTTATTTACATTGATAATTTGTGTAAAATTTAAAGTAGAGCAGATCTGATTTTGAGTTATCATGGCTTACGAAAGTCAATATCTTATTCTATTACAGTATGTATTATTCAAGCCCTTTGAGAATTTATATGAATACTATATATCTAAAATTTAAATATCCAAATGCATTATGGATTGGATGTTTAACAAGATTATTAATAAACTTACACAGTCTTTATAATGACTGTGTAACTTTATTAATGAATAATGAATAGTCATTATAA
The DNA here is from genome assembly GCA_900302535.1 of Neoniphon sammara. Classification (NCBI taxonomy): domain Eukaryota; kingdom Metazoa; phylum Chordata; class Actinopteri; order Holocentriformes; family Holocentridae; genus Neoniphon; species Neoniphon sammara. The sequence goes on from OMKZ01005911.1 coordinate 21,039, forward strand.
TGACTATTACATGCAGGGCCCACCCATTACACTGTTGAGTCTACAAGATTCTTCCAAGACCAAACCCCAACTGTTTTTGATACATTCCTGTATTGTGAGAACCTCTTTACCCAGCTAAAGCATATAGGGAGCCGAGCTGAGATGACTTAGTTTACAGAGCTTCAGCACTGCCTATAATAAGAGCTTACAATTTATTATCAACTGATGTGTTCATTCAGTGAATTCTGACGCCACCAGAAACTGAAGTCCACAAATAAATGGGCCCTACTGTCCACCGACCAATTACACAGTGACCGGTCATAGGCAGGCAATCATAGCCACCCACTTAGTAAGACTTAACCTTGACAGTCAAGATAATAACCTAATTGCACATAGTACACATGCACCACTAAAGCAACTGCAATTCACTATGCAGGTAAATCATCCATGGCTTTATACACTGATATGAATTCATCCCCACTGCTCTAATTTTGTAATGTCTCCTCAGTGGCATCAAAAGTAAGCTCTCAAGCTACTTTACCTAGGAGAGTTCATTTCTCCCAAGCAGATGTTTTATTGCCATGAAACGGACACGTATTGAGTGAGAGCTCTCACAGTGGTAATAAAGCACTTTCCCATTTTGTCCCTGTGATTGTGTAATCTTCACACATTCTATTAAATGCCACTATTGTTACAAATAATTGATTCTGTTCTACTGTGGAACTCGAGTTGTTGTCAACATCCTCCTCGGCTCCTCCTAGCAGAAAGAATTCTTTTATGATGGAGCTGTGCCAATTAGATTACCTGGCAGCACTTCTGTCTCTCACTACAGGATGCTACTCCCTCACTTACCCCCACACCCGAAAATACGTACGCACGTGCAGACACACGCAAGCATGCACGTGCACAGTCGCGCATGCACACACACACACACACACACACACACACACACACAAAGCTCTAATTCAGAGTTAAGGCCGCATTTCAAATCAGTTTTCCATTGATTTTCACGTTGGCAGTGTGCTTGAAATTATCATGTCAAATGTTGCACACAAATTATAATCAACTGATGTTTCTTTCTTTTTCTTTATAAAGTGTCAACAAGGTGTTTTAAAGAACCAAGATATTTCCTCAAAATATCCACTGCAGGGCTAATTTAAATAGGAATGCAAGGAGTTGGAGGCTATAGACTACAAATAAGAATAATAATTACAATGAAAGTTTAATATAAAAATATATTTCACAGTCATCTTGCCCTCAAAGCAGTTCTAGAGATATTTCCAAAGCTTAAGCCATTCCAAAGTTGTTTGCTGTTTCAAAGCAGCACCCACTTACTAAGTCTGTAATAGACACTTAATAAGTTCAAGTGTTAAAATGGTATGTTGAGAGAAGCAAAGCTCAATAGCAGAGATGCAATTCAAAGAAAAAAAGTAAAGAAACTCTTCCATCTTCCAAATTAATTTTGTAAATTGAAAAAAGAAAAAAAATGCAAGCGATAGCAACTTCATAACAAGGCTTGCAATTTAGGCTACCAGCTCACAGATGCCCTAGAAAAGATGTGCTTCAGTTGCAAAGCAATTTTAACTATTTTTCAGTTATGATGATATGAATTAGTAATGTAGAGCGTGATTGCTGGTTTATGGTACAATTGCACAGTAAACCTTAGTTAGCCTAAAACGTATGCTCTTTTTGAATGTACAGCACATTGATTAGCATTGTCAGCGAATGCACATACTATCTTGACAGTCTTTCTAGTTAAATATCGATTTAGCCATCCACATGCTTTTTCTTAATCTACGTAAGGAAACTGAAAAAATGTATCAATATATCAATTAAAATCGCTTGATCAAACACACGTACTGTGTATTGTCCCAGCTATCTCGTTTCTTCTTTGTGTGTTAGCGCTAGACTCAAAAAGAGGGGGGAGTCTCTACTACAATGGACTAAGGGTACAATAACGCTAAGAGATTCTCCTTAAGAGGCCATCTGAAAGGCTGTTCGTATATCAGGCTGAAAGAGCCTTGGTGAGACAGTTGATTTAAACAGCCAGGTTCAGACTCCATAATAACCTAGATAAGAGCTGGTCAGAGGGCTAACAGCATCTAGGGCTAGAACAGAGAGTGTCATAGAGAATCCATTTGCATCAGAGAGGGGATTTATGGAGATTTCCTTTTGTAGTAACAGGCAATTTGTGTAAGAGTATATTTTCAAATAATATACATAAGAAGACATGAAAGAATATATATTTACATATTTTCATTATTGCTTTTGCACCATCCAGAGACATAATGACAATGATGATATACTCACAGGTATGATAACCAAAAGCATAAATAATTAAGCAGTGTAAGAGTGGGGTCAGACTACCAGTGCTGGCAAGAGGGTTGGTGTTGAAGCACAGAGTGAGTGCTGTGGGTGTGCAGAGATATAGTACAAAGTAAGATATGAATGTGGTTAAATTGGCAGCCACTGGTTGTCCTCTCTCCCACGTGCAAATGCTGTAAATTCCTCAAAATGTCCTCAAGGTACAGTCCAGTTTGGGGAGTAACACTGCACAAGGGCTGATTACCAAGTGAACAGTCCCCATCCCTCTCTGACTGTCACTCTGTGCCCCACACTGCATGGGAACATGAAGGGTTTCACTTTACACACAGACCACGCAGCAGCTGAGGCTCAGATGAATGCATTTGCTAGTCCGCGCTGGCTCCCAGGAGGGAGGGGCTTCCCAGTCCCTGCTGCAGGAGCTCTGTAAGGGGAGAAAGGTTACATTCAGTTTACATCATAAAGGCTGGAAGCACACACAAGGCTCTCACATTCCGAGCCTGTCTGTATCTGGCTTCATTTCTGTCTCCCTCTCCCTCTCACTGAGCCTCTAATACTCGTGTCCGCAGTGACACACTCACTTATACATCATTCACTTGCTTTTCCTTTCACAAAGTCAAAGCTCTGCCGCTGGTTGGTGTGTGGTAAAATGAAAATCCACTCTAATGAAGAATTTAGGGTGAGGGAGTGCACACAGTGTGGGTGTGCCGCTATGGCTATGTACACAACACTCAGGCTAGACTGCGTCGTCACTTAACCCATGACTGCACATCACATCATTTCAAAGTCAACAGCAGGTTATAATTACGCAAGTCAATTTGCATATATTTTAAGCTTGAGTATTGTTTGTATTGTCTTTTGTTAAAATATCTCTTAATGTTCATATACTCAGTTTTATCCCTGTTACATACATACATCAACTCAAATTATGAATGGTTTATTGCTAACTCCACAGCAATAACAATGCCACAATACAATACATTCAAGGCCACTAAATTATTTATATAAATTTGAATTGCTTTATTACAATCATACATACAGTATTGTGCAGTAAAGGTACAGAAATTCATCTTGGTTTGACTGCTGCAAAGATAGTAACAACTCAGACTTTCACTGTACTTACTGACATAAAGGGTGCAAGGGGAAAAAAAAGGCCTCACATGCAGTCAACACAAAGTGACAGTGCAAGGCATACTATGAACAGCAGACTATACATAATTTGATATATTTCTACATGAGCTGGATTTCCATACTTGGGGGCAGAACTGCTGTCCTCTCCCTTCAGCTAGAGGCACAGGCTGCTCTCCTCAGCTGCTTCTGAAGCTGCCTCTGTGGCCTGATAAAAGCCCATGTACTAATCCTTCACTTTCCCCAGCCCACTTCTGTAACCTATTAAAACTCACGATCCATTTAAAATTGGCATTCAGCAGATTAGTTTATGAGAATAACAAGGCAGCCAGAGGACTGCAGTGTCTTGCGTAGCAGTTGCCGAAGCCAGTGTAATTCACTCACAAAATTTAGTCTATCTTGTTCAAAATAGACGTCGGGATGTGTAGGTCAGGTTTCGTGAAGGAAATCAAAGCCAACCTAGATCATTATGTGATAGACCTCATCATATGCACCAAGACTAACCACACTTTCAACTTTTGACTATTGCTCGCCAAGATATAGAAATGTATGCTGGTTACTGACTATGTGCTGCTTAATACTTACTGTAAATGGATTTGTACAAAATTAAAATACTTCTTAGCCTCGAGGTCAGAAAATTGCCTCTAAATGTTTGTGTAAATTTCACTGTAAGGGGCAAATCTGCATAGTTCTATTCTTGGATTGCAGCATCAGCTGTGGTTGTGGGCTACAAGTGGGTATAGCTTATGATCATACAGTATGAGGCAGTGTGGGTTGGCTTTTCCTGTAATTGTTGGCTTCACACCGGCTCCACCTGCTCCACCTTTTTTACTCTATTTCACAAACTTTAGCTCCAAAATTAGAACATGGTGGTGCACAGAAAACCCACTTCCTGGATTTCAAACAGGCCATTAGAATTTCAATGTATGATGTCACAATCACTTTGTCCATTATTTCCTAAAGCCTGTGTTTAGCTCGCAGGATGCATTACTGTTGTGTAAGGCAACTGGGACTTGTTTTCTCACAAACTTTTGTCGCAGCTAGACAAGCCATAAGTAATTTAGAAGCTAGATTAATATGCAGGCTGCATCAAAATTTGGCAGGTCAGGTTCAGCCGGTGGGCTGTGCATTTTACACATGTATATGCCTTGCAAATTGTTTTGGTGATTTCTCTAACTCTCCCTCCTCTCCCCTCTCTCTCTCTCTCTCTCTCTCTCTCTCTCTCTCTCTCTCTCTCCCTCTCTCTCTCTCTCTCTCTCTCTCTACCTCCCATTTTATTTCTCTCCATCCACCCCTTTCTCTTCATCTCCTCTCTATTTCTGGCTCAGTCACTGGTCATTATGCAACAAAGCACCAGTCTCTGCATGCTCAGCAAAAGAAAACCTTTACATTTTCTACTTTGCATCCAATTCATGTTGATGGATTGTTCGCTCACTATCCTCTGTGTTCAATGAATAATAAAAGGATCTGGTAAGCTCACTCCCTTATTGAGTTAAGCTGTTATTCTATATTTCGCTTTTTTCTTCAGATGCAGTTGTGCCCCAGATTATGATATATTCATAACATATATTGATTAATTATTCATTTCATAGTATATCTGACCTGTCTTCTTTTCCACACGTAAAAGCTTCTACATACAATGGACACACTAGTATTTTGGACAATGACATATATATGATGATTTGGCTTCATACTTGATGCATGCATATTAAATGGCACAGGGAAAATTTGGTTAAAGTACAGTATGGACTGGCAAAAGCTGCCTGTCCATACTTAAATTTGAGGCTATCTTCAGTCAAAGTTAACAGCTTTTTTTTTTTTTTTTTGTATTTTCACCCTTGATGAAGTCCATAACCAGGGGCTGTATTCCTGGTAATAAAGCACTAATGCCCATATGACAAGCTCATAGAGGCCAAGAAGGGGCTTTTTAGATGACAAGAGATGCTTAGGCATCTGGCCAACACTCATCCTTGAAATTTTCTTGTTAATTAAAACAAGTGCGGAATGCAGTACACAGACCACAGCAGGTGTACAGTTTGTTATGCTGGTTAATTTTGTTTAGGCCTAAGTCACATCAAATGTTGAGCACAAAATTACAGTCATTAGACCCACCTCAAACCATGATTTCACAGCCACCTATCTATGATTCATAAGACGTGTAGCTGTGTAAATCACAATATTATTATTATTATTTTTTTACTCTAAACTACATAACTCTTTAAACTACCTAAATTTGGCACAGTGAATGTGATAAAAGTTATACGAAATAGTTTTAACCTTCTTTTGTTGCAGGAGTATGCTCAAAACAGATACACACAAAATGGTGACTCTTTCATATCCTCAAGAGATTTACAGTCAAAACAAACCGTGGTAATCTTAGTGTCCTAATCACAGCAAGGGTCCAATGAACAGAATTAGAAACAATTTTTAATCCCCAAAACGGTGTCAACAGAAACATCAAGAAAACCTCCTTACAATTTAGCTTTTGCAAATTAAAATAACACAAGACCAAACAAACAACTCATAATATGGAAAAACTAAGAAAATGGCCATCAGTGGGGCTATTTGCCTTGGGATTAACAACAGCATTACTGCTATACTGAAAGACTGTCATAGCCATGACCTCTGAATACCACAGTGTGCTGATCTGGGTTCATTCTGTGCAGGTTATTCACTCAAAGCCTCATGCACAGGAATGATCTGTATCTATTGTTCACGGCTGACTCAGGTCAGACCTGCCTACATAATTTCATTTTGCTATTGACTGTCACCTTATAAACTGTCATTAGAAACAGATGTTTATGTTCTGTGTTAAACATGACATGATGATGTGAAACTCCAGGGATTTTTTTGTGAATTTTCAAACTCTTTTGCAGAGTATTGATCCAGTATTAGCCTGTTTGTGCTCCTGCTGGAAAAACAAGCAAAGAAGATGTGTCCCAAGACACAGGCTAAAGGTGCACAAGTAAAATTGCCAAGGTTTGACTGAAGTGAGGATCCTTTAGACTCAAGTGTGGAATAAGAACATAATTTGGTGGTTGATTCTACATGGTTCTCATTGTTGGACCAACTCCGTGATAGATTATGTGCTTATTCCATGGTTTTTATCAGTTGAGTCTAAAGGGTCCTCACTTCATTCGCCAGTCTGCAGTTTTACATATGGCCATATTGCACCTTTAAGCACTGATTGGAAGAGTCTGACGATCAAAAGAGTTTAATCTGGCTCTCAGTCCTGATCATGACCAAGGTTGGCTTTAATCCTGGAGATAATCCTTTTACCATTGTTGGTAACGTGGCAATTTTACTTAGCAGCTTTACTTTTTTGAAAAGCAAATAACAGCATATCTAGCAACTTTTTTCTGATTATTGGAGAAATTATCAATATAAATGTTAATGTGTTGACTGTATTCTGTATGTATAATACACAGCCTCATAGACAGCATGGCTCCTCTCTGCTAAGAGTCCAGGGAGATCCAGATTGCAATTTAGCATGCTGTAGCAATTTTTTTATTCAATCTTTTTTTAATCAGATATGTGAAATAAGAAAAAAAAAACTTATTTGCAATGAAAATGGCATATGGTATCATCTTCTCATAAAATAGCCAGCCATGGAAGAGTTGGTGACACTGCCTTTCACATTGACTGTTGATCTGCAGATTTCCCAGGTCGCTAGTCCGGTGTAAAAGGAATGTTGATTTGTGAAACATCATTGTCTTGTGAATTGCTGAGAAAACAAGACCTGATTCAAACCTTGACATGCTGCACAGTGGTTTTTACATGTGCACTCCACCACACTGAATTCAAGCCATGGGCCAGGGCATGATATACTTTGCTGAACTTGGCCAAGATCAAAAAACAGTCAACAATCCAAACACATCCACCGCATACAAATGTGTGTATATTTGCTGCAGCTTGATATTGTTGGTTTACTGACACCCCACACCAGTGGGGGTGTATGAAAATAAATAAATAACTGTACCAAGGAAATACGGAAACGTTGCAAAAAAAATAAGAGAACAACAACAATCGCTGACAAAGTCAAACGAGGGATCATGTGGATACAGAAGCCATTGTAATACTACATATCTTAAAAATGAAATATAGTCAGGGAGATGCAAGCTGTTAAGGGATATTGTAATGCTTTCCCATGAGGCAACACAACTAACAGTATCATTTTAGACCAATTTCAGGCAGTTGCACCTTTGAAACAGGTATGTGAAGAATTTTACTTGTGTGGCCAGCAAGCACACGCCCACTTCAGAGGCTGAAACCAATATGGTATTTAATTTCCCCACATGATTTTGTTGGTATGTGCAAGCCAAATGTAATTTCTACAGCAGCTATACTGCCAGTTTCACACACAGGGATATGTTGCCTCCTGCAAGATGCGCACATGAAGTGATGAAATTGTATATCAAGGCATGTCCACCTTCACATCATGACATGCTTTTTCTGAGCCCTCTGCTCATACTCCATACATCTGGTCCCATAACTTCGTCAGTTTCCCAATATAAAATATTTGTGCAGTATCTAAAGAAAGAGACATTTTCAGATTGACATGAGATGTGCAATGTGTGCTTGTGCAAAGTTTTTGTGCAATTAGCAGTGCAACTTGTGAGTGGAAGCATGATTTAAATCACGTCATGTTTTTCTTTTCTTTTTTTTTTTTTTTTTTGTTCCAATTAATTTCCTCTGGACAATTTTCCAATACAATCTCAAATAAAAGTGTATTTAAATGTAATTTTTTAATCGAAAGACATTGCCCGACTTTATACCACACCATTACAATGGTAAAAAAGCCAATGTGTTGAATATACACATGGAAAATGAAAGGCACAGTGAAAGTCCTGAGTATGCACACTAAATTGACAAAATCTGAACTGGAACAGTTGTCAGTCTGTGTAGGACCCGCATAACTTTTGTTGTTTTAAAAGTTGCTATGTAAAGTTATTATGATTAACTTTACCCAGGCCTTTTGAAAACAAACAAGAAGAAAGAGATGAGGCTGCATTTGAATACTTGCTAATTGTAAGTTATGGCCTGAAGTGAGGGTCTCATTTGCAAATGAAAATATTCATCCCTCTCCGTCCGTGATGGTAAAGCAATCCAGCCCTGGATGGGATGTAAACCTCCATCATATCTTGGAGCCAAAGAGCTGCTGCAGTAATATTCCCTCATGCATATCTACTGGCAAAAACTACTCGTAGTAGGGACTGGATCTTGACCCTGGATGGGGTCTGACGCTTCATTTACTGTTGATGGGATGATACCTTTGAGATGCAGAGGAAATGCAGTACATCGACACCAGCTGATAATTGAGGCAGAACACCAACTCTAATGACCAACTGTGCAGCTAAAGCTCTCCAAGGCTCATCATTAAAATCAGGCTCTGAAGCAGACAGGGAAAACTCCTCACCCAAGCAAAAACTGTGGTCGTCCTCTGTGGTGAGGGAGGACCGTGTGTTATCTCCAGCCTGACACAGGTTTTTACATTGGAGGCTTACAGCCATAATATGGTTGAGAGAGGTGAGCTTCTAAAACTTCACCATGGTCAAAGTAGAGGGGAAGTGGACAATTGTGCCTGAAGCAGCTCCTCTCACACTCAGAACTTGGCTTTCCAGGACCAGCGTCATGAGCCAGCTGGAGTAAGCACGGGCTGCTTATAAACCTGTTTGCATGAAGCCAAGGCACACCCTGTAGAAACTGTATTTGTTCAAATTTAAGAGACTATTGCTCATTCTGTCTTGGTGGGGGCTTCCACATCCTTGTTAGCATCACTGCTCTTCTTCCTGCAAAGACAGATGCTGTGGCTAGTCAGCTTAACTAAATGAGCAAGTATCTTTTGCCAACTCCATGGACAGCCAAGATGCAACCTCTTCTCACATGTCCTTACAAGGGAGAACACTCATAATCTGTCAAGATGCAAAAGTTGCTAAAAAGTGAAAAAAATTGTGGTTGATCAAGGTGCTGCAGATCTGGCACAAGAGAAAACTGTAGAACTCTGAAGTAAAGCTGTGTGAGGCCCTGCTGAAGCTCCTGAATTCTAGTTCAAGTTGAAACATGGATCATTCTTGAACTGACCTGACAGACCCTAAGGCCTGGTTTCCGTGTGGCTTTATGTGCCTGAGCTCTTTATGAACACAGACATCCCATCCATACGCTTTTTATGCTTTTCATTGCAGTCAATTGTTCCTCTTCTACTGTGTTCAGCCGATTCTGGACAGAGGCGCTGTAATGCAACTGTGGCACCACGTTGTTTCAAAATCCAGGTGGCACAAAATCCCACATTTTGACCGTGTGCTTTCTGTTCTGTCCATTTCTGCTCAAAGCAGCTAGCTTCATGCAGTCAAAATAAGACAAAGCTCGCAGCAGCTGCATGATTGGTTACAGTCATCCATCTATTTCTCTAATAGTTTACTATTAGTGCCAAATACTATCTAGTATACTACTAGATAGTATTACTGTAGGTTTAAGTTCATGTTTTCTTTGCGCTCTTGTGCAAACTGTGATATTTGTGTCTTTGCAAAGTACATGACAACCAGCGTGTTATCACAAACGCAGATGCCCAGCTGGACCTGCTGGTGGCACTAGTGGGAAAGTCATGGGGTCAACAAAATTGCCAGGTTTCATCCTTAAGCCAACATGAATGTTGTGACCGAAATTTTCAGATTGTGAGATATGCTGCTTTGGCAGAGCTGACGGACTGAACAACCAACACTGTAATAAAGCTATTCTTTCCTCTATAGAGTGAAGTAGACCTCCCTACAGCCATTAATTAAATCTCTCATTTAATTACCTTGGAGGAGAAACATCTCAGATACATCTCTGGCAGATAAAGGTGGGGCTGGATTGATGTCTGATGATTACATTATGAGGAATTGACTGGGAACCTCTCCTCATTTAGCATATATATTTTTATCAGTGCAGCTGTGCATTTCAGTGCAGCCCGTCTCATTTTTTTTCTCCTTTTCTCTCCTTAACTTGCTCCATCTAACACAGGCTTATTTTAGGTGTTGTCGCTTTGAGCCTAATGAAATCAACCAAATATCACAACTGCAGGCCATGCCTTTCAGAGGGTGCTTGCATTATGAGTAATTAATCTGAAAGTGCTATGATTAATCCTGCTACTTTAACCCCTGGGGCGAGACGGGATGTCTGTGTAAAATCTTCTCTCACAAATCCTCCAGAGAACAAACAGTGCACGTTGAGGTTTCTTAAGCCTTTAAAATGCTGCACACTTTCCCTCATATCCTGTCATTTGCAAAAGTTTTTGAACCCTTTGACTATTGATTGTTGTACCAATAAATTTAAACAGTTTTATACACTCCATGTGATGCCAGATTCCACATGTAATGTAATTATGTAAGAAGAAAATCAACAGATAACTATATTATGGTATGTTTCCCTTGAATCTATCTATCCATCCATCTAGATTACATGTGTTATTACTAGTAGTAGTAATAGCAGTAGTGGTGGTGGTGGTTGTAGTTTATATTATGTATTCTGAACAATGTTTGCCTTTCAAAATTGTTCTCGCTTTTTGACAACAAACAGTATCAGGTCCCTTCAGTATATTTCAAGATGTGAAATAGACTATGCAGATCTTGGGGAGAATGCTTTTAGCTATAATGCACCATGCAAATGAAACTATCAAGTTAGACAAGGCCACTCCATTTTCAGAATTCAAATCTGCAAAAACTTAGGAAAGTTAATGGGATTTTCCTTTAAAAATAAAGATATCATCTCCTATATCACAATCAGATGGGGAGACTCTATAACAGTGATATTTTAATATTATCAAGTCAAGTCAAGTTTATCAGTATAGCTCTTGCTGCAGTCTCAAAGGGCTTCACAACGCCCACATTAGGAAAACAAAAATGACATTTAAATATAACTGATAGAAATTTCAGCAGATATAGTCTATTGGAATATATGCAACTGAAATTTATATTACATTATTTGAAAGCTATAGCTGTACTTAGTAGCTATATACTGTTTGATGCCAAATTGTTAAATCAGCAAGGGCGACACAAGGTTACAATTGCCACAGCCGAACCCTCCCTCCCGCTTTGTTGTCCAGATAGCATTTCTTTCATCACGTTGAGCAACCCTAGAGCAGGTAAACTGATTAATGCAAGCTTTTCATTCTAGACAGCTCTCACAAAGATATCATCGCTGCCCAGGAGGATGCCTCATATGCTTGGGTGCTTGACAATCTAAGTCACTGGCTATAAATCTCTGTTGTTACAACATCCCACTTAAAGCTCTCTTACCCAGTCTTCACACATAATGGAAATGACTCAATGGCTTTATTTGCACATGCCTGTCTCTAAATTGGAGTTTCATAATTACGAATCTTTGTCCTGGTTGCCCTTATATGCTGAAATTCAGGATGGCTCAGGCTTTGGAAGTAGAAATGAATCTGAAGACTTTCTTTTGACGTCACTGGAGGATTATTCTTTGTGCTTTTCATTGCCTTCCCATTTATTTCTCCACCATATAGTCATTTCTGCAAATGTTACAGCCAAGTGGTGCTATGTATCATCGCGATTGTCGATTTAATTTAGCCCGCAAGTATTTCCCGGCATTAAGAGTTACCAAGAAACACATAAAGGCTTTAAGTCTCTCCATGACTAAGATGGGCCAGATGTGAGAAAGCCAAGGTTATGAAGGCTGAGGCTTGTTATCATTATTTATATTCTCATAATATCAGCAAATTTATGTCCGCATGCTGTTAGAGCACTTGCCATGCCAAACACAGCGCTATGCACTCAGCCCTCCTCTATTCTTCTGTTCAATCAGTCAAGCTCCCCCACATGCCCCACCCCCTACCCTGCTTGAGTAATGGCCTGCGTCGACTTCTTGTCACCATGAGAGGTGGTGCTGCACGGCTCGCCTCTGTCCTCCTGTTTTCATGCGTCCTTTCAACCAACCAGGCAATCCCAGCTGATATCTCTATCGACCGTGATTTAGCTGATATAGCCGCGGTCTCTCTTCCTCTCCCTTTACCTCTCTCTCCCTCGCTCTCGCGTTTGCTCCATCTCTGTATGCTCTTACACCTCCCAGCCCTCCCCTCTTTGTCTCTCCTCTTCTGATAATGTGTTTATCCTCTCAAGTGTCAATATATTCCTCTTTATCTTGCCATCGCATTTCCCCACCCCAAAACCTGGCAGATCTCAAACTGTCAGAATACCTCTGAACTCAGATCAGTCATGGCAAGGAATAAGTTCTGCATGGTTAAGCAGTGTGAGAGCACAGAGCCGCTGAGCTCTGATGCTAAAGCGGTGGCTTGTATACAGATGTGAGGCAAACACAAATCAAGCAGAATTAGAGGAAATTGATTTGGAAATATTTAAAAAAAGGTAATTGTGTCAGTGCAAGGAAAAGAGAATCACCATGCGCTTGACATTGAATTTTGACTGCTGCTCTTGATTTATTCAGCTGAATCAAGCACCAGCCATTGTTTTCTTACCTTAAGGGAATGAGCTGTATTTCTCACGCCGAGGTATACTGACAGCTCTTTCTACTTCTTTTATTCACATCCATTACAACTTGTGAGTTTCCATGTCAGGAGCACGTTCATGCCACTACCCTTGTGCTCATTCTGTAAGAGCTCTGACAGCTCACCTAAATCTGGCTCCTCCTCTGCAGTATGATTTTTACTTGTTATTGCCAGGACCTGTGAGCCAGTGAGCTGTGAATCTGTAGCATGTATTTATTCACACAACCCATTTTCTTGCTTCAGTATTTCCTTGTGTATTTCCACTGTGGCTGCCTGTTTTCTCTCTCTCTCGCTCTCTCTCTCTTTCTTTCTCTCTCTCAGGCTCACCCACCCATCCTCCCCCCCTCCTCACTCATTTGCTCACAGTCTCTCTCTCTCTCTCACACACACACAGGCACATGCTGTGCCTCGCTGGATCAGAGCCTCTGACTACAGTATGCCTTTAGAAGAGCTCCTTTATCTTGCGTTCATTAGACCACATCTCCGAGCCAAGGTTATTTTTGCCGGGGTCCGGGCTGTCCTGGGGTTTAACCCATCCAGGATTCATACCGCTACGACGGTGCTTTTAATTAGCATAATTTTTGCTGCAGCGGTCCGAGGCAACATCTCAGTCTCTGCCAACCACACCATCTCATCTGGGGAGATTCAGCCGCCTTCTTCCAGAGCCAGACGCATGGATTTGTCAGGTTGACCATCCTCAGTCAGAGACAGTCAAACAGATCTGGGGGAGACAACGAGAGAAGATAATAATAATAAAAAAAACATTTTTTAAAAAGGAGCAGTTGTGAGGGGAATGCAGCAGTAGTCTTACTGCATGAGACTGGGCAGGTGGAGCGGCGAGAGGAGGATCACAGCTTCTTTTGAAATAGAGACAGTTGTCCTACAGCTGTGGTCTGGTGGAGCTCTGCCACGCCAGAGGTGACCATTCGCTGGATTTGCTGCGTCTGAGAGAGAGTGCATGATGAGCTGCTGAGATATTATTTATTTATTTTCTGGATTTTCTCCTTTACCGCGCTGCTG
>OMKZ01005912.1:5103-46376 GCA_900302535.1 Neoniphon sammara
AAAGAGAGAGCTGAGATAAATGAATACCTATATCTATATTGTTATATATGAATGGGAAGGAATTATATATGAATTTTCCTTAGCAAGACAGTGAAGATTGATTGTCTGATTGATCGGTTCACTGACTGAGACAGAGAGAGTGAGAGAAAGATAAAGAGGGAAAGAGGGGGACTGGGAGGGGCCAGGGCGCTATGTCTGTTTTTGTGTGTGTGTGTTTATGTGTGTGTGTGTGTGTGTGAGAGAGAGAGAGAGAGAGAGAGAGAGAGAGAGAGAGAGAGAGAGAGAGAGAGAGAGAGAGAGAGAGAGAGAGAGTGTGTCTGCACTGTGCTGCTTTCTGTACAGACAGATACTGCACATACATACAACACAGACCACTAAATACAGTTCTTAGAAAAAAAAAACATGTTACAATTTTCTCACTTCACATTTACACCTATTTATATTTATACATTTGATTGCAATGTTCCAGAGCTCTGCTGACACTTTTCTAGTTTATCTTTATGTATTGTACTTGAATATTTTTTGTTTTTTATTTCCTACCTGCTTTGGAAATGGAAATGTATTTGTCCCATGCCAATAAAGCCCTCTGAATTGAAATCAAATTGAATTGAGAGAAGGAGAAAGAGTGAGTGTGTTTTAAAGAGTCTGAATACATGTCAATGTTCAGCATAATTGAGTAAGCATGACTGTGTGCCTGTGTGTGTGTGTGTGTGTGTGTGTGTGTGTGTTGTCAGACACACATGCACCTCCTGCAACATGCCTTGAGTGCCAAATGCTGGGCTCTCTGGTTGTTTACAGCTCTCACTCACAGACCCTCTGAATATCAATGAGAGGACATAGGCTTTCTCCAACACAGCTTAAACAGTCTGCGGTATTCACTCTCAAGCCTTGATACTTGTTTAGACTGCAATTTCAAGGTTGGAGTACTATCAACAAGGCAAAACCAACTTGCAATCTATTTTCTAATGTTTGTGCACACTGCCTGCATGGCATGTTAAAGAAAAAATTCCAAATAGGATGAGCTTGGCGGTCTGACTTTGCAGTGGTGCAACTCGCAGTGCTGACACTGAGAACGAGCCTTTTATCATGATCCTAGCATGTTTGTTTCATGCAGCATGGAGCTTAAATGTGGATAAGGCTGGGGAATTGAATCAAGGGAGCGCCGCAACATCCTCTGAGGGCAGAGAGCAAGAGGGAGGGAGAGGGAGAGGGAGAGAGAGGCTGACTTCTGAGGTACAATAGCTTATTATACAGCTCTCTGTCAGCACCTTCTCCTCCTCCCTCCCTCATTCTCTCCTTTACTCTCTCACTCTCTTCCACAGTTATTAATAATGCTGGCAGTCCATCTGATTAAATACAAACCAGTCCAGTGGCATAATGCACTGCCAAGCTCTAATGAAGTCAAAACTAAGCCACCTCTCTCTGTCTCACACACGCATACCATAGGGACACAAATGCCTATATACAATCAGTATTCATGACTAATGAGGGCAGCTTATGTGAGAATGCATTTTATTCACTTGATCGTGTTCACTTTTGGGTCCTAAACAAGGTTCAATTATTCTAAGAGTAGAAATGTAAAAAAAACAACAACAAAAAAACAAACAAACAAACAAACAATGGAAGGCATTTCTAGGGGTTGTGGGGTAATCCTCTATCCCAGTAAAATGGATTGAGACATGTTAATATTGAAGAGAAAGGACAGAAGTGGCAGAGGAAAAGAGTGGGAGCCGGTTTGATGACTGTGTGGTGGTGAATTACAGAATATGTTATTTCTCATCAACTCGGAGGTAGCCTCCCTCATCTATGAGACTACTTTCACTTCCTTCATAACTCACCATCTCCAACCCTCCTTTTTGCCCTCTAACTCTTTTCCTTTCTTTTCCATTTCACTGCCTCCACAATGCTAGTGCTCGGATGGCTTCCCTCCTCTCTGAAAACAGCAACCTATTTGCACACTAAAGACTGATCTACCCGTCTGAACCCGCCCCTTTCACAAGGCTACACTGTATGGTCAAGGAGAATACATACACAAGAGTCTAACTGCAAGCACTGGGATTTACAGTTCTGTAGTTTGGAGGTGCACAAATGCTGTGTATGTCATGATATGCAAACTCACAAATGAATATTTATATTTTTTCTATCCACTTGATGCATAATCATGTGGAGCATGTTCTGCTCTGATGATTGACTTGGCAGAAGACACCAATCACATGGACCTAGAGGCCTACCCTCTAGTCATTCATATTCATGAGCATACCGATTAAACAAGGAGACTCACTCTAACATCATGCAGACCAAGACAGTACCCAGCACCCCAAAGTCAGAAATCGTGTACCATGTTGGGGATGGCTACATTAGCCGGGGAAAAGGTTGTTAAAAGGGCTTGAGACTCTTGTTTCTAGTCATTAGAGGCTGCCTGCCAAGCAGCCAATGTGCCAGCAGACATCTGTTCTGTCTTTAACGTCTACACAAGTTGTTAACAGGTGCCCTTTCATTGCCCCAGTCAACATTAACTATACAGCATTCAGTAAGCTGCAATAATGAACCCAAGAAACACACTGCAGTTTGTTTTTCTCATGAACATTGGATACTGCTGTAGATCCCGACATTGATAGCAACTACCTATTTCAACAGCTGGACTGGCGTTGTATTTACATTGAAGACCATTTGTATTTTGAATCCAGACAATCAAAGCACTTTCTTAAAGTACATCTAATCAAGCTGATTGCACATACAACTTTTAAAACATTAACTGGCGAGTACTGATTTAAATATGCTTCAGTAAACACTACAAACCTCTTTAAACTTCTAAAAAACTTGCGCTGGTCACGACTGCAATACATGCAGCTGGTGCTACAATGACCTCCAGCACTGTTCAGCAGAAGAATAAATCATGCCAATGATTTTTCAAAGGCATCTGTTCAAAATAGTGTTGGTCACCATGGCTCTGATTCACAGCTGGCACATGTACACAAGTCATGCGCCTACATCCCTCAGCCAAGACAAAAAATACACCAGACAAGACACTATTCTAGCTCATGCCACGCGGACGTGCAGCTCTAAGATGGGTCAGTGCAGGGGACAATATTTAAATCACCCTTCTCTTGCATCGACCCACCGGGTGGCCAGGGATCTGACATCGCAAAGTTTTGCGGATTGGCAGAGAAGATACAGTATATTCCCTTAAAGAGAAGCACTTGCCTTTAATTGAGGAAATAGAAAATTGTATTTTCCTCCAAATAAACATAGCATTGATCAAATAGGCATTAAAGCTTTGTCATATTTTCAGTTATATGATGCCTTTTATTATTTGGCATATTATATTGTCTTGAATTGTATTATGCCTTTGTGTGTTTACAATGTGTGTTTGCAATTCCAGTGGCTAATCCCCGCTGACAATGTTGGGTTTTTTTTTGTTGTTGTTTGTTTGTGTGTTTGTTGGCAAATACATTGAGCTAGCAAAGCAGTTTTGCTTAACAGATGTGGAATTTATTAAGTTTGGGAAACTGTAAAAGCATTTTGGAAAACTGGCTATTATGATTCTGAAAGACAGCAAAACTGCTGGAGCCAAGCAGTTTGTTAGAATGGATTTCTTCTTGATAATACACTGGTAGATGATACAGTTATCCAGAAATATTTCAGGACTGCAGTAACTTCACATACAGCAACAGGTGATGCTGCATACCAAGCAAGGCATCTGAACTTGTCTGTTTTTGTTTCTATACAAACTAGAAGATTGCAGATCTCCACCAGGCGTGTGTGGGGACACAGTGTCTACAAAAAGTAGATAGTTGTTTCTGCTTTGTGCCACAACTCATTGTAGAGACGGTGAGAGGGGTATTCTGTGATGGATTTGATCTTGTCCCTGATCCAAAGATTAGGCAAATTAGTCCGCTGACGTATGAAACAGTGACGGTTTTACACTTCATTTTTTACAGTGGTGAAGCATCAGGCTACTGAACCTATTTTAACCCCCATTTGTTGACAGATTCCATCAGCCTCTGACACTTTTAACAGTGTTGTTCTCCCATGTGTCTGCTCTGTGTTCTGTTGACTTTCTTTGTCAGCGGTGTGATTTATAAAATCACCCAGAAAACGAAACGCTAGTCCTGGATTTTTTCCACCCGCGATAGGAGTGAACATGGCCACAATGGGATGAAAAAAAAAATACGGAGGGAGAGAGCAACGATGGTCGATCAAGCAATGAATAAAGTCAGGGAGCAAAACTAGCAAGAGCAAACCGTTTTTGTATCACACAACCACAAGTTTGTGAGATTAGCCACGGACGGACAGACACACAGACACACGGACACACCCAACCAAACACATAATCTCGTGGTGGAGATAGTAAACACAGCAATCCCAAGTGACTCTACTTTCTGTTTTGGTTGTGCTCTACTGTAAGTTAGTCCTACGCATTTCAAATCGTACCTTAAGACAAACAGAACAGAGAATGAAATTGATCAAGTTATACCACGATGGTTCCATTTTTCAACAGTCATACTATGCTAGCAAAATAAATCTGAGAATTATATTTCAAGGTAAATATTCTATATCACATAGGCCCTTTAATCTTCAAAATTCTTGTTTTGTTGATTTAGATGACATCTTTGGTGATGAGCGGTAACTGCAGTGGTGTTTAAATACTGCACTTTCCTAATGTAACATATTTCTAAATGGATTACTTTTCATGAAGTTCAGGTATCTCAAGATTATGGGTGTTTTGTATTTTTTTTTCTTTATTTTTTTTTTATTAAGTTCATCCACGCATGGCTACTAATCATGGTGACTACAGAGTTTTTCTATTTATTACAAACAAACTGATGGGAACACAAACGACACTGGGTCTTTAAAACGGCAAATGAAATAGCTTTTAGGAACTGGCTCAATCATTACTGTGTTATCATTCATTTATCATTTTGAGATTGATTAGAAAAACAGATTTATCTAAAACTTCTGGGCATTATTATTTTAAAATAACCCTCCATTTGTTCAGTTTCACTGTGGTGAGATATCATCTTGGTGGAACGTAGGTTGGGGTCCAACAGCAACTTGAAGTATTGTGAACTTACTAATGTTATCAATGTACTGCATGCTTCATCTACAGGTAGTCCCCATGGAGTACAGATAGATATACAGTATAGATATACAGTAGATCACAGAAATTGGTGCCTGATGTTTAAAAAGGACTCTTCACACATTTAAACTTTTTTCCTGCCCTGTGTGTAATGTAATATGATGTGGAAAATAGTCCACATTGTTGGTGAAGTGCTTCTTTATGCCTGTAGCTCTTCCTGTTCCTGCTCAACCCCTCACTCCCTCTGTGTGCCCACCAGCCACCTCGCAGGCACAGCTGATGGTTTTGGAGGGGATACCTGATTAAATCCATCAACCAGCTCTTTATTACTGGGCCCTGACAGGGCCGCTCTGTCACTGGTTCTTCTAAACCTCTTAAACCCACCTGCCTGTAAGGAGCAATCAGTAGCTCTGGGCTGTGATGGAACTGTGCTGGGGCTGGCAAAGAGCTAGGGATCAGAAAGATAGATATACCACCTACATGTAGACAGAAAGGCTGGGGTAAGTCACCCACGAGCACACACAGACACACATACACGCAAAAACATTCACAAAGTGCACACATACAGATGCACACATCCACCATTACAAACTGTTACTCCACTCTTCAATCTATCCCCAGACGCCTTCACATCAATTCTTGTTCAGTTAGGGTAGACCACACATGTCAGACTCAAACCACATGGGCCACATTAATGCCGCCAGACATTTTCAGCTAGCCCACTGGCTGAATCGGTCTGCTGGTTGACTTGGTTATCAAGTCATTTTGGCCAGCAGTCTCTCCACAGCTCAATTTACCCAAAATAGAAATCAGATGCACCTCCTTTTTTGCTCAATATAAAATCTCCACATTGCAAGCAAATTCAAAAAATATTATCTAACTGTGAATGAAAATGCACCACATAAAGAGGAGCAACCAGTGTTTGGTTTACAATTGTAATCTAGGTTTTTATTGAAACAATGTTGACTTTAGCTTGTCATGCCTGTTTGGTTTCACTCTAAAATGAAGTGAACTATATCCCTGGTATATTGCAAAAAATGTGTGTTTAAATTGTTTAAATAAGTTTAAATTGTGCATGGAATTGTTAGTTTCAAAAATGTGTTTATTCTTTTTTGAATGTGGGCCACTTTAGACTGAAATGATTAGCCTTGCTTACCAGCAAATGTGTGTATATAAACTTAATTGAAGCCTAATTAGAGTACTTGCTAAAGATCATTAAAAAATAGTCCTGTCACACCTAAAATAAGCTAATTTCTTGATAAACACATTAACAACCTAATAAAACAAGATGACCAAATAGTTTTGCCCCCTCAGAATAATGCACTGCTGTAGCTGAGTGTCATATGTACTTTTGACTGTGGTGATTGGTGATTCAGTTTGAAACACCTGATTTGCTCTGTTCATGGTACAGCAGGCACTTAGCATTACAAAAATCATCATTCATTACCACATTACAGTATGTTGACAGCAGAGACAGCCATCATGTGAATAACATAAACTCCCAATAATATAAAACAGATTTTAGATTTGGTTTGCTGGCAATCAAAATATGTGGCTTGGTAACGATAAGACAGGATGACTGTATATTCCACAGGCATTTCATTTCTTCTGCTTAACTCCACCTCTAGCTGACTATCTGCAGGTTGTCCTCAATCCTGATGTACACTCAGACCCATGAAGTTGATAGCATCTGAAACCTTATCGGGCATTGCGTTCAATGTGACATCGCTGATATCAGTGGAATCACTGCTGTTAATTCATGTTGCTGAGGATGGGATAAAGACGCTCGTAAAGCATGCTGCAGTTGTCCAAAAACACCGCTGTTACTGCCGGTAAAATGTCCTCCAATGTAGGTGACTGCTTTCAAAAAGCAGAATTGGAATAAAGTTTTGGTGTAGGCAGTGGTATGGCATACAGCTCTTTATGGATTGACATTTTGATTGATCAGTATTTTGTCTGTTTTCAGATGCATTTTCAGTGTATATTGATTTCACAACATGCGCTTAGTGTACAGTACAGTTTGTGAAGATTGTTTTTAATGTTACTATTGTGCATGCCCTTAGGAGATTTTAACTAGAGCATATGTCTCCCATTCAGGCTGGGCTAGAGGCCATGTTAGTGTTATGTCCTGTCCAATAAACTGTGGAGATTAATGACACCCATAACACCTTTAATAGATGATATGCACTTTTAAAAGAACTGCATAATACTGTTAAGGGAACTGAATTCATAGAATCATATAAATCATAGTGTACTAGTTACTAGGACTCAGAAGTCTGCTAGACAACTGTCCTACTCCTGTCCTACTAGGTACTTGATAGCGGTACCTGATATGGTTGTGTTACCTTAAAAGCTTCCTCTAGCTCCTCTATCATAGTACTTTTTTATATACATACAAACACAATCAGGCACAGAAACAAGCTCCAGCATCCCACTGGAGTATTTCAATGATGAACTCATCATACACCAGGCAAAGGATTTCCCAATCTAGCCACATCAAATCACACACCACTGTCATATAAAGCCAAAAGACAGAAGTCAATATGTGGTTTATCTGTTTCTTAAGAAGTCATGCATTCCTTAAAAGGGAAGCATAAAAGAGGGCTGCTACACCACAGTGATTTAGAAAGCTATCAGCAGTAGAGCACTTCCTGACTGCAAGTGGTCTACCTGTCTCCCAAGATAACCTGACGGCGGGCTGAATACCAGCCAGAGCCGCTGGCTGGCACCGCAGTGTTCAGAGATTAGGTCTGCACTTGCTCCATGCTAATGCTTGCTGGCTCTTTTACCTGGGGTACTGCAGGTTAGTCACACACACGGCTCAGCACTAATATACATATGTGTGGGTGTGCACTACCAGACACACACACACACACACACTTATATTATACATTCAAGTGACAGGTGAACTCTCAATTCACCTCCAGTCCTGCCCTGATTATGAGAGTATAAATGGGTGTGAAGGCACAAGTCTGTTCCTCTGTCTCTGCTGGTTTCTGTGTGTGTGATGGAGGCTAGCAAAGCCTCTGGCTGTTCACAGGCTAGAGGTGGACCAATCACAGCTGCCACATTATTCAAAAAGCCAAATACAGACGTTACTATGGTGTGTTATAGCCGATTCATATATCTGGTTTTTGAAACAGAGGGGTGATGCATATTTTAAATTATGCATCTGAGGTCTCAATGGGCCTGAAAATTTTAGCCTAGCAAGACAAGACCAATACATCTCTTATACATCACATGCTAGAAGAGATTTCAAAAAACTGTTCTATTAGACATAAACATATTTTATGTCTGAATGTCCTTTGTGTAGAATCTGTACATCTATTCAGTAGCAAACATAGCAAGCCTTTATTCATAACTGATGGAAGCAAAGGTTTAAATGTGAAGTCACTGGTTTGTACTTGTGTCTAAGGATATTGTGGTTGTTATACTGCTATACCCATGCATATGAGTTTGTACATTTGTAAAAGAAAAGAAGATCACTGCATGTGCATATGTGTACGTTAATGGGCATGGGGAGTGCACTCCCACACACGCACAAACATACTTATCTTCAGATGGGGGTGGGTTGTTACATTATGTGGCATTTTGTTATAAAAACACTGAATGAGAAGATGCACAACAGCAACACCTACCTGATTTCAGGACCAATGTTTGTTAATGTAATTAATAATCAAAGAATGGGATTATAATAAATATGAATTCTCATTTAGATGATTTTTCGAAGTGCTGTAGGTTGTAAATTGATTAGCAAAGTCCATTTAAAATCTAGACCCTAACAGGAAATGCACATTTTGACACAGACCTCATTCCTATGCTAAACACTGAATCACTTTTGCTAATGGAAATGAGAACCTGCTATCATTTGTAAACAAGTCTGAGACTGGTTAGTTGGGACAAACGACAGATTCTGGCTGCTGAGGGAAACTGGGGTCACAGCATTGTGCCAAGCACTTTCTAGTGTAATGATGCAGCTGCCAGGCCAGCCTGACAGCTGGTAGCATTTATTAGCAGCAAAATACCTGTAATGAAAACAAATTCGCACATTAAGTATGAAATGCAGCAGCCTTATATCATTTCTATGACAACAAATCAAACTTAATCAGTGCAAACACATATGAGAACATTCCTCCTCATTACTGTGCTGCATATAAACGTATGGGGAGCTTGGATTGTTTCTACAACCAAAATGAATATATTCTTTAACACCTCCTGAACTCATCCTGAACTCATCAAAAAAAGGTGCTTTCTTTACAGCAGTTTGAAAAATAGCCCATACATCACAAGAATGGGAAGAGATCAGCACATCAAACTGCCATCAAAGAGAAAGAAGTCAAGAAAAAAGACAAAGCTATATTCTTTGTTTCTTCAGGTTAGTTTAAGTCCTTTAAAGATGCTTTCTTCATGTTTTTTTTTTTTTAACATGTCAAGTTTATTCCTACTGAAATCTTAGCATGTACTGGAATGTTCCTCACATTTTTCACGGGCAGCTTGGAGCAGACGGCCTTGGCAGAGGATAAAGACCTTTTTGGAAAATGGCCCTCAGTTAAGTGCTTTAACAGTTGTATGAAAGAGCTAACTGAAGTGTGGAAGTGCCTGACTCATTCCCTTACTGGATTCACCTGATTAAGAATTAGGCAGCAGATACTATACATGAGATATTAATGTGCACTTGGGTATTCATACTATGAGAGTGTAAAGCCTATAGAAATACCTAATTGGTGATATATTCCTGCCAGGTGCCTACTGCATTAACAAGGATGTTACACGCTGAAAAAAAAATTTACAATGGCTTTCATCTTTCACCAGGAGCTGGTGGTGAAGTGATAGCATTATTACCATTTGTGACTTACAGACTAGTCATAGAAGAGGACTCTCTCCACCAGTTTACATGTCAGAAAAGTAGCCCTGTCCATTTTATATCTATAAAAGATAAAGCTATAAAAAATCACCTTGTGGTCAGAAGCCTGGTATTTTGTCTAATCTATTCCATTTGGACAAACACTCATTTCTTTTTTCCTCTTTGAGATATGGGGCCAAGAGAGTCTAACTTTTGTGATAGAAAGATAGTCCTCAGCAAAAAGCCTCCCATCAGTTCCATTTGTGCTGTGGTCAAATTTGTTCTAAATGAAACAGGCTAACCAAGCAATCTGATCGATCAAAGACAAGTGCCAACTTTGCTGATTTTAACACTGAAGCATGGCTACTTCTATTCATTTCTGGGCCCATACTTGTGGTAACCAAGGGGCTAGTTAGCTATCTGGAGCAAACATTTCACAATGAAAGTACATTTTCAAAACACTACATTACCAACAAGTTCATTGTATACAGTCATTACAGGAGCTTTAATGATGCAGATGTACAAGGCCCACTGCCTATAATATTTTAAGCAAAGCACAAACCTTATGAGCCACCACAATTGTTGAGGCCCTGGTCTCATTTCTCCACTACAGCAGAAATAGAGCTGCACATCAGGATAACACATCATGTCACTTTTGATTGAGTACCAATGCATGCCTGGGTGGTTTTGGAAAATCAAAAGTCAATATTCCTGTGGTAATTGCTCCATCAGCAGCATTAATTTATCTAATAACTGCAAGAATATGCACTGAAGTCAAAAGGTAATGCTTGCTGGCTCCTGTGCATGGAACACAAACGCACACACATGACTGAATGCATTCAAAACAATAGAAACTTGGTCAGTGTACCAAGGAAACTATTTCATCTATCTGGCAAGAAAACAGGTATGAAGCAAAATGGCTACCAGAACAAGAGCTACCAGTGAAGAAAATGAGTTCCTCGTGCTGCATATCTGATTAGTTCTCTATATCTCATACTAGCCTGAAGATATGGAAAAACAGAGGACTTAGCTGGAACCACTTTGCTATTCCAATAATTGTGTAGAAAATAAAGGAAAAACAAAACAACATCATTATCCTCTACCTAAGGAAGTTTATGAGCAGGTGTGAAATGGCAGCCTTGGCGGTGATGTGATGGAGGAATGAAGAAGAGGAGGAGGAGGAGGAGGAGAGGGAGCAGAGGGAGGACAAGGAGAAGGAGGGGAGCACCGTGAACAGGCTGGCTCTGCAGAGCTGTCTGGGCTCTCTCCCTGCAGAGAAAACAATCCAGCCGGTGCTCATTAGAAGCTGGAGATCCATTACCACAACAGTGGAGCATGTTTAATGAACCCTCGATGAGCACACACATCCAGCTTTCCAATCAGAGTTCAGAGGTGCAGGGGGTGATGCGCCCCTCTGAAACGTGTCACGTTTTCTTATTGCACATTCCAGAGCTGAGGCTGCAAGGCTCCTTTGCTGGATGCACAGATGGGGCGTCCGATGAGACAGTGCAGCATAGTGAGGCGAGAGTGTTGATAGTATCCCCAAGTGGAATGGTGGGTGGTGATTATGGTTTGATTGACATCTCATTTTGATACCAGACACAAGTTGATGTGTTGTTGTTGTTCTTACAGTGGCTACAGATGGCTTTTCATGAATAATTTCAACAATCAGCAGAGCAAAAGATGCCTCATAAAACGATTTAGCTCTGTGATGGCAGGTTCCCCAAGCAGATGAGCAGCGCAGATTAATGAAGCTTCTTCCTTAAACAAGGGGATGGACAAACAAGTACACAAAGATACAGCCTTCAGCTGTTGATTAAAAAAGGACATCAACAAAGGACTTGACATGCCACAGAGAGGAATTAAACTAACACTGTTCAACAGCAAACAGTAATTAGAGCCCATCCATCCCTGCTGTCACAAAGTTGCTCTTTTCTTGACGGTGAATGAAGGCTGCCTGAACGCGATCATAAATTCTATTTAGTGGTAGTAGAGCAACAGCGGGTCTTGGATCGCAATTGTGCTGAGCCCTGATAATTGGTGCAAAGCACAGTCACTTTGCAAAGCCACTTTGTGCTTATCAGACCCACTGGGTTTATCGTTGAATGAAAAGCTTCTCCCTGTGTCCCTCCACTCTCCCTCTTGTTTATGAATTTGTCGTTTAGTTTCTCAAAATAGTATCATATCAATAAGAAGCCAATAAGAATAATCTGAGAGATAATGTTAGGAGCTGAATATTATCCCATTCATCTATGTCCAGCGTCTGTGTGTAATGCAGTGATCAGCAGTGGTGTCATGATTTCTCACAGTTGCAAAGAGTTTGCTTGGATGTTCTCTGCCAGGGCCCCGGCCATGAAATCCTCAATTTTATTGCTAACTCCTGCCTGATGAGAAGTTATGGATCTCAGGAAATGAAAAGAAGGTCAAGGCTGAGAGCATATTAACACAAAAATTCAATTTCATACACATGGCCACACACACACTAAAAGACAATATCAGGCAGAGTCAGATAAATAGTGCATGCTGCTATGGGTGTACCACATCTTAACCCCATATTGAGTAAAAAAAAAATAATACTTGTTACGGAGTTACAAGTTACGGAGTTCAATATTCTACAAGTAACTACAAAATAACTGAAATAATTTGCTAATACAATCACAACAGCAGCCTGGAAGTTATAATAAACATCTTGTAAGTTCATGAGCAAGACACTTAACTACTCACTCAGTGTAAACTGTTATAGTTGAAATCATCAGCTAAAACACACAAATTGTAAATGTTTTCTCTGTTACCACTGCCTTTCAAAAATTATTTTACTATTCAACAATTAGGATGATGGAATGCCACAAATGTCAACAGTTCAGACGGCGAATGAACAGTCCAGGGACAACTGTTCTCTATTAGCTACTATATCACGGACAGATGTGGAAGGAAGATGTGTAAAATCACAGTATTTGCAAAACAAAACCAAAACAAAAAAAAAAAAAAAACATCCTTATGCAAGCCAATACACAGGCATGAAATTCAGTATGAAGAGAAGTGTTTGAGCCAGTGGAGCTGTATGTTAACAGGAGAGAGGCATAATGGCGAGAAAAGAGACCTGCAGTTCACTCTTGATTGACAGAGACAGAGCTCAGAGGCCACAGCTGAGACAACTTGTACCTCTGTTGTCTGCCTGTTGCAAACACACTCATGCAGATGCACACACACACACACACACACAGTCACATACACAAAATGGCACACAAAATGGCACACGCAGACACACGTACAAAACAAAAACAAGCATTGCACACATACACACACAAGCACAAACCCCTGGCCTGCAGGAAACCATATCCTTCCTCAAAGACAAAACAAAGTGAGATGCCTCAGGCCCAAACGCACGTTTCTTTTCTTAGCCTCAAGCCTATCATGCTTGTTCCGTAATAGAGAGCATTATAAAAGGGAAGGCCCAACCCCGAGAGGGACAACTGAAGACATTTACTCGGCATGTGGGCTCTAACCATCTAGAGATAGTCAAATGAAACACAGAACAACACACTGCATGAAAATACCTTCAAAATGACATTCTAGACACATCAGAGCCTGCAGAGTCAGACATCTAACAAAAAACCCTCAGTTGCACTCATGATGCATCTCTCTCTCTCTCCTTCTCTGACTATTGTAGCCTTGAATGACGTGAGCCATGGTCTTCAGAAACTCAGGAGAGGGATCCCTCAGTACGCCCTGAACAAAAAGCCCCTTCACAACTCTTCAGAACTGACTTGATCGGGGGCCCAAATGTCACACAGTTCTCATGCTGCAAACTTCCAATGGATTTTCCAACTTTGACTCCTCACAGCGTTCCAGCGCTGTATCAACATTCCAGCCTGACAGTGACCTTGTAACAAGAGCTCCAATGTCACACGACCATCTTATCCTGTCTCAGGAGTAATAAAAAAACTGCATTGTTTACTTTCTTTGAAGTGGCAGACTACACAAGCTGAACCAAACGCACTCCCGCTGTTGACAAAAGAACGCAGGATACGTCCTTTAGTCCTTGCCATGCGTAACCTGTGACGCATATTCATACAAATGAATCCTGTTCATGAACTGAAATAAGCCTACACCAAATAAAAACACACTACCGAAGCCAGCATGACATGAAAGTATATTATAACTTCAAAAGAAATGCAGTTCTTGCATGCATGTATGTTTGTGTGAATCTGTGCATATGAAAGGAGGGAGAAGGGAACAGAGAGTGTGCTTGTGCATATTTTGTTGTGCAGAAAAGTCCGCTCTCAGCTGAGCACCTGGGCCTCGCCCTGCTTGACAGCTGCACCGTCACAATCAGCTGTCATCAGGCTAGTTTTTACACAGCGCCTAATTGTACATGATTTGATGCCATTAGTGAAATACACTGGCTCATTCCTCATGCCGGTGTTACTTCTCAGCAATGAGCACTTCTTTGCTATACCTGTTAACTGGAATGTGGAAATAGGAGGCAGATGGCTACTAGTTAACTTGCCTATATTCTTGGCATACTACATGCAATGGCAGCAATTAAGAGCACCGCAAGTCCCTAGCTGTCTGACAGAACTCTCACATGTTATTTCAATGATCTTAAATTTCTATGAGAGCTGAGTCAATATTTGGGAACATGTACAAGTCACTCCCAAAGCTAGAAAACAGAGACACAAGGCTTTAATCTCTGATGTCACCACAAATCCTGGAGCCGCTCGACTGGAAACTGACTTTCACTGTGGGCTAACAGTGCTAACAAAAAATATGCCCTAAAATTAGCCTGGGTACTGTCCCAGAGTCCGCCAATTTGTCTCTCATTCACCGTCGGTGGAGCAGATCCAGAGCTATTCTCCTGATGATATCATCTAGACCGTCTCGGCTGGACTCAAGTTTCCCAAATCATAACATAATGTAAATTCTATTTTTAGGGTGGTTTTCTGCTTTCAGTTCTCTCCGTGCTTGGCACCGAAGCAGTCAGATGGTTCAACTCCCCATGGTCTGAGGTAGTGCAAAGATGTCTGGAGGCTACGCCTGTAGATCTGTCACACACTTGTGTGATGTTTAGGCCTGCTGTATCAACTGAAGGGTAATTTTATTCTAGAACAAAATCTGAGAGGAGGCACAAAGAGTTAAAATAACCACAGCTAGAGCCTTTCTGTAAACATAAGTCAGATAAATTATTTCTTCTTCGAAATAGGGAGGCCGTCCACTCACCTTCAGCATTTTTTCTTTATTCAGACAGTTGGAAAGTAGACAGGGAGACAGAGAAAAGATCGCTCTGGCAGGATTTTTGATAACTGGCCAGCAAAGGCACACGCAGACAGTGTTTTTAACCACTCAACTCTCTGAGCACAAGTCTGATAAATTGCACGTGTGTGTTTATGTGTGTGGAGCCAGCCAATGATAGATATGCTTCCTGAGTGTGTGTACACGTGCTTCCAGGGGGTCATCAGGCCTGCTGAGAAAGGAGATCCAGGGGGAATAGTAGAGGTGGGTGGGGTGTAGAGGTATGATGAAAATGTGCAAGGGGTGGGGTGGGGTGCAAGGGTTACTGGTGCAACCTCCAGCAGGTTTATTTTTGGGCTTCGTTGATGTCATTGCACACATCGCTGACCCCACTGCACAGATTCCCCCTGTGTTGAGGAAGATTGTGAGCTCTTGTCCAACCCTACCGTACCTCTGTCTTAAAAATGCCAGCCAGGTCGTTTATAAAACTCTGCTCAGCAGCCCAGTGAACAGCAGCCTCGCATACAGTAGCTACAGTGCAGTCAAACAGCTAGTGCAGCCACCTTGAGCTTTCTGGGAATGAGCTAGTAGTAGAAATAGCTTTCTATAAGTATCAGTGTCAGCACACCGGCTGGCACGAAGCAAACATTTAGCTGGCGCCCACTGTCCACCAGTAGCCACCTCCGAGCTTTAATACTGCTCTGTGCCAGCCGAGTGTCAGACACACCCTCCTGCTCTGGTATGTAACAGTCAACAGTGACTGGGCCGCACTGGGTTACCACTGGCTGCTTATGTGAGTCATATACAATGAGAGGGCACCCCTCTCTCTCTGTGCGCTGCCTTTTGCTGAAGATAACACAGCCCATAACTCCACGTAAGCCTATGGGAGGAATTTGACCCCGCCCTGCTCTGCTGGAAATCAAAACAGAGCACTTGGTGGAACATTACCCCTACACACACAAACACACAGGACCCGACTCAGAAGAAAAGGGGCTACAATAACACTAAATACAAGACTGACGTAAACGCATACATGCAAATAATGAGAAATGAAAAGCTTTTGTGGTTTTGAAATCATTGTCTCGATCTTCATTATGTTCCAATTAAACAAAGCCAGTGCTCCGGTCTGACAATACATTGCTACACAGTGGAAAGCTGACTCCTCTGTAATCTAAACAGGCACTTTTAAATAAACTAAGACTCTGCCCTGTGTTTGTATAAGCGCTGCATGCAGAAACAGAACTCGTATGAGCTGGAACTTAGAAGGACCGGGTCTTGCAGCGGCTGACACTTGTTAAAATTATAAAGACCTACACCTGAAGCCATGAACACAACACTAAAATTGCATCACAAACACAAATCACATGCACCTGTGGAGTCAGATCACAGGATGAGGGCAATGTTTTGAATTCCAGTGGACGGCATGTAGGTTATTCGCTCTTGAAGCAACTCTTTTTCAGTTCTGACTGTCTGACATGTGCTCTCACTCTCACAGTAGTAGAGTTCAGAAATGGCATTTCCAAAAAGGATAATGAGCATGTGTTGAAAAAAAAAATCAGCAATCACATCATAAAGTTCACCCAGCACCATCCCTATACATCGTGTCAGAGCACATGACACACGTGGACCTTCATACTTGAACGCAGAGCTAACTCACCATTGTAGCAGGACTCCTTGTTATCGGCCACCTTCCTCAGTGCTGAGACGATGGCGTCCGAAGGAACGCGAGGACTCTCCACATACTTGGGCTTCCTGATTGGACCTGCCAGCACCAGCCACAGATACAGGGAGAATGAGAGAGAGAAAGAAACAGAGAAAGAGAGAAAATGAGAAAGAGAGAGAGAATGAGAGAGTTCTTGCTAGATTAACGTATTCCAGATGGGACTGGAGATGAGAGGCGGCAGTGTCCTAGTGGGACAGGCTTGGCTGCACTCTGAAACTCACATACACTCACACACACACACATACACGCACACACACTCCAAGGCAGCTCCCTGTGCTGATAGCAGCTCTGCTCTGTCTGACAGCCGAGAATATCGACTGTACTGCGGGAGGCTCCCAGTAAAACACTGCTAGCCAGCTCTGGGAATGTAAACTACAGCAGGAAACCACAGCAATTAGCCTCTTAGCGAACTTTAAATGTGTGTGCACACATATATGCACCCGTATGGCTGTGAGAGACAGAGACAGCTTTTGTAAGTGCAGATCTAGGGTGCAGTCCCTTGAAAGTGTGTCCTCCTATTGCCACAAGGGCAGCTTTGGGTGAATTAAGGTCTAGGCATCCTGGTGCAAGTCAGATGATATATCTGGGACAGGAGCTGGCTCCTTTGAGGGCTGTGTTTGTCTTTAGAGAGGAGCCGAGGTTAGCTGGCTATTCTTTTCCCTTAACTCGCACTCTGACTAGATTAGAACAATTCCACAGCTCCACACAGGCTGCTAGCTCAATGCGCCTCTCTGCCTGACTTCATGATAAATAACTGACATACTCACTCCACTAGGGACAAAGCTCCTTAGAAACATTGGCATGATTGTGTGCATCTGTTCTGGCTCGATTTGATGGCAAACTGAAGCACCAGCTACACCAAAGACCTTCTATTCTCTCTTTGACAGCGCTGCTGTCAACAACATATTCTGTAGCAATCGCCTTTCCATCTGCCCTGAGCAGACACATATATGGTTGCTTCTTTGAGCAGAGGAAAAGTGCTACAAAACTTTCCTAAAAGTGGAGGGATAATGGTTTATGCACACAGGAAATGCAGCAGACACTAGACTAAATAACAAGCCGCCAAACAAACATCCCTACAGCAATCAAAGTTGTGTACAGCTAAAGTTTAGTAGCCTGCTATTTCTTGTGAAAAGTGAAAACACTGCAGAGGCCAAGCACAAGAGCAAAACATTGAAACTGAAAGAAACTTCAGAAAATAATCTGAAAACAGGGGAGAAGAATTTAGATCCGTGAATACAGATAGTAAAGCACCAACATGGTTTTCCTCACTCCACTCTTGCATTCTACTCCAGCCTTGACCTACTGTAACCCAATCCAGCCCTCTTCCTCCTCCAGTCTCCTGTAATCAGATGACTGCATGTGTAACCCCAGTCATAATATATAGATTAGATGGGAGAGGAGAGATAGCCATTTCCCATTACCACATCCTACGCCAGGCCCCCATCCCCCTCCCCTCTGTCTCACAAAAATCTCCCCTAAATCAGTTGGAACAATCCCTCAACCCACAGCTGTGATCTTGGCCCGAGATACTGGCACTGGAGGTGTGGCGGACCAAACGGGGGTGGTTGTTGCCATGTTAAAACGAACTGATCTGGAAGTGTCACTGTAACAAACCAAGCATGAGAGTCAAACACAGCTTGATGCACAGTGCCATCTATGGATATTTGACTTGAAATGCATAGTGAGGGGTGGTGCGCTTGACACGTGATGATCATGGATGCGCTGGTTTCTCCTACGGTAACAATCTTGATGAACCTGAGATAGCTCTCTGTGCACACAGTTGTTCTTTGTGCACTTCTAAAAATGGGGTCTTGTCGTGCCTAGAGCAATTCTCTGAGCAGAAGGCACGACATAAAGATCGTCAAAGAACTCCAAGTAAAGGCTCCAATTCCCAATATAGTAGCCCATCTGAGGAGCTGGAAGCTGCAGTGGTATTCAGTGCCAGACAGAGAGGGATCTATTTAAAAAAGCACCATCATCTAAAGGCTGGATCTCTATTAAACACATGTGAGCTGCTGCAGTCTGACTCCGGATCCATCTGATGTCTGTGGATAGTTGGGGTCTAAGCTCAAGAGAACCGAGCCGGCCAAGCATCCAAACCAGTCATTCAAGTTGCCCTGTTGTTTGGCAGACACAGCCAGATAGTCTGTACTGAAAACCTTCATTCATCTGTGGATAGTCAGGCACAATCTATTAGCAAGGACACAGACCCAATTGAAGTGTGACTACAGAGACAGAGAGGTCAGTGTGCGAGACACATTTGGTTCAGGTAAACATCTCGAAACAATCACACGGGCCAATATGTTCACTTGACTGTATTTCATCTAACAACAAGAGAGGGCTTAGTTTGAGTAATCTAAACCATATGCTTGAGTTCAGATTCAGTCAAGTGCTAGGAAGAATTCACACAGGATGCACACATGCAATAACAAACATGTGCCTGGGTATAGGGGCTAATTTTAGGCCAGTCCTTAGGGCTGATAATGTAGGTAACAGCCAGTAGACCCTTCAGCAGTACTCTGAAGTCTGAGCATTAAGATCTCAAAGACAAAAAACAGAAGAGTTTCTTTTCCATCCAAAACCTCATCTTGTAGTTTAACTGGCTTTCATGTTTACCCTTAGGCCTTTATCAATGGTTGCATGCCTGCTGACAGTACCATTACTGCTCTGCCCTTCTGCACTTAAGACCTGATGAATGAGCAATTGCATTCTTTAATAAGCATGAAAAGGCCCACAAAGCTGGGGGTGTCAGCAGTGTGACACAGAGAGGCGGAGACAATAAATGCTCTCTCATTTTCTTCTCTTGCTGCAATATCTAGAATATGTATCAATTCCATAAGTAGCAAGTTTATCGTGGGGCTATATTCTGTTCCGATACATTTCTTTAATTTAACCAAAAATCAAAAAGGAAAATGAGGACGGAAGAAGGAAGAATGTGATGACATTCTGCTCAAATATCAACTTGGTCACATCTCCAGGAGGGAAATCACATTTACTCTCAGAGTCAATCACAACAAATTAAAATGCATGAGGTCTCAGCATTCTGCACATGCCCCACACTGAGAGGACAAATAAGTATTATCTCTGTGTGATGTCCTCCAAAAAGCAGGCATGAGCTCATCAAAGCAACAGAAAGCTTGCAGACTGACACAAAATTATTAAGGTGTGGTGGAGAGTTGGTTTTCCTT
Source organism: Neoniphon sammara (assembly GCA_900302535.1). Taxonomy (NCBI): domain Eukaryota; kingdom Metazoa; phylum Chordata; class Actinopteri; order Holocentriformes; family Holocentridae; genus Neoniphon; species Neoniphon sammara. The sequence continues at coordinate 25,173 of OMKZ01005912.1, forward strand.
GGCTAGCAATAGCAAAAACAATGGCAAGAAAAACAGAGTACAAGTAACGCAGGTTCTTATTTGTTCAGCAGGCCTCTGATGGTCGAGGGGACTTAAATGCTTAGTAGAGGCTCAAAAAGCTACAAGGCAGGCAGAAGGAAATGCTGCATCCCTGTGATATTCAACTGAAATGTATTCCACTAATGCACTCATATTGTTCTGAGATGGTCAGTGCAATCAAGTCAATGAAGTCCAAGTAAAGGTTACTTTTGTATGTGTTACTGACAGAACAGATTTAGCAACATGGGTGAGTAAAACTGAATGTAAAACTAACTGTTAATGGTTTGAACATTGTTTAATTAAAATGTTAAAAAATGCAGGTGAGGAGAGGTAAGGAAGGGGAGGGCAGAGGACGGGAAGAAGTACACCAGGCTTGGAGGTCTAGGGAGAAAAAGGTGAGAGTGTGACACGAGAGTGACGGAGACAGAGAACACTGAAAGCACACAAAACAGAGAGAGGACAATCTCTGGGGTGAAGCCGCCAAGCAAGGTGTGACTGCTAAGAACTCTCTGCACCCTGGCACCCACCATGAGACTCGGCAGGCCATGACCAGTGAGATATCAGACAGCATGCAAAGCACATGCATACACACACACACACACACACACACACACACACACACACAAAAACATCACATGGCCTAATATCTACGAGAAACATTCATGATTTTCAGCCGATGTCAGTTACTGTCGGAAAAACAGAAGGCCTGTTCGTGTTTAGGAAGTGATTGAGGAGTTTTTCCAGCATTCTTCAAAATGGGCTCTGACTTCTTCACATTTCAACTTCTCAATGAGGCAGTGTCCTCTCTTTGTAGCAACTAGAGTGAAAAAAAAAAAACGTGACAATGCTCTTCTTTATATTTCCAAATGTCATTCTACAACTCAAAAGTGAAATGTAATATATTCAGGAAAAAAGACAGCTGTAATTGGTATTCTGAGAGCAATATGCCAAACTCAGCTGCTCGTGTTATTTATTGAACCACTCATGAAGAGCAAGAGATATACGTTGTCTTATTGTTATGACTTATACTCACTCAATAACCTAATAATCTTTTATTCACTATGGCTATAAAATATTTAGACATGGTTTTACCTGTTAAACATTATTATTAAATGCACAGGGATGGTGCTGTGTGAACTCTACAATAGGATTGCTGATTTATATTTCAACACATGGTAATTATCCTTTTTGGAAGTGCCATTTCTGAACTTTGCTACTGTGAGAGATTGGTAATCCTATCAACGCTACATGTTTAATAGTCATCTTCTGTCTCATGCATACTGTTTTACGAGCAAGTATGAATTATGCATTGTTCTCCACTGAGAGCATGGTCATGCATTTTCTAAAGATAACCCCAAACTCAAACATTTTGACATAAGACGAGATTGTTCATTTCCCCTCGCCATTCACAATCCAACAATCCAATATGATACGGCACTATGGTATATGAGCATCCTGAGTCCAGTGAAGCACTGAATTAAGAACGAATGACAGCTTTAGTCAGTGTTGGTCTCTGAGCCAGCAGGTGAGTTGGGATTTTGCTTGGGATGAAAAAGGGGATTGCATGTGATAAGGAACCAAAGCAGGAGTGCAGTGAAGTGTAGTGAAGTGAAGAACTGGTTAGAAGCTTTCACTGGGTGCCCATCAGAGTACCTTTCAAAGGGTCCTCTGCAGCATCACAAGATTTTATAGCTCAGCTCCCAGAAAGGAATCAATATCCCCCCAGGGCTGTCTGGTTACTGCTAATACCCCAGAGGGGACTTGAGGAGAGCTTCCCTAAAAGCAGCCACAACCGGCTTTGAAGAAAGATCCTATCCTCTTGACAGAAGGGCAAAATAATTTGTAGATTCATCTGGCAATGTGGATGATGACGAGGAAAGCTACTTGACGGCACATCCATACATATCATATGATTTTTCGAAGGAACATGGCAGTTATATAATTAAAGTGACTGTGAATGTCGCTTCTTCTCTGCTTCTCTAAATTATGGATTCAGTGATTTGGTAGCGAGACAAAAAAAATGATTTGGCAGGAGCATATCAAAGATAATATTATTGCTGAGGAGAAAAGTATTTAGTTGAAAATGAATGTGGAAATGAAAGTTACAGAGGGATGAAAAGATTGCGATCATGCTCAATCCCATGATAGAACTCTGTGTCAGATAGAAGAGGTGGATTCAGTTCAAGCAGAAACTGTCCTTGGAAATCACATTATGTTAATGACTACTCTTTAATTATCAGGGATGGTGAAAAACACAGCCAGGGTGAAATTGTTAGCGCTTTATCAAAAGCCATCAGCTGTGACATGACTTTCCAAAAGTTCTGGGTTGAGCTGCCTGTTGTGTTAATATCCTACTCAGCTATCATCAACCTTTGCTCCAAGAAGAGTATGCCATTATTTGGTAATAATGAATTCCCTTTACCCTATGAAATCCATAATCCCTCAGACAGTCTGCGGTATTAAAAATTCAGTTATTGCGAATTCTGATGTTTTACTGCGAAAAGCAACTCCCTGACATATCAAAATGGGCCAATAAACAGCAGCTTCTGGATTCTTTGTCAAACTGCATTTAGTTGTCAAACAGACATAAACAATCACAGGTCTATACACTGTAAAAGAGAAATACAGAGTCTCAATCTCTATCTTATTCCTGACCTCTCCAAATTAAAATTTCCAACCTATTGGTAATGTTGGTATTTCAAAGGAAGCTCAGCTAGCCTGACCTTCAAGCCCTTCATTGTGTCTGATAATAAAGGAACCAATGGCTCAAACAGCTGAGCTCACCATTACTTATGGATGCTACTCAAGGAGCTCTGAGTGAACAGCAGAGCTGCAGACTCAAAGTAGAGATAAGGAGGAGATAAGCAACAAGGAGATCAGTCCACTGTCAGTGAAAGTAGTCACCTGATTGGCTCCTAAACACAGCTGGATCTGGCTAGCCAAGGATTGTGGAGGTGTTAGAGGGTGCAGAGAATTTCCTTCAGGTTGAGAATGGTCAACTAAATGGAAATGTCTCAACAGTGTTTTAACACAGCAGGATTTATCAGCAGGGTCACCTCTGTGCCTCAATACTCAAAATGAAGTTGTTTTTTTTCCTTGAATCGTCTGATAGAAGTATCACGTCATAGTGGAAAACTGTACTCTCTCTCACTGATCTGCACATCTGCTTGGCTGATAAAGCAGCCTTTGAACCACAGAGATCCGACGAAGCCCTCCAACACCCCCCCACCCCCTCTCAAAGCATAAAAGTTTAAATGATTTCCATGTGAAACAGCCTACCAGAGACCCACTCTGCCCATGCCTCATTGCATATATACCAATTAAAATGATAAGCTGCCCATGATAGCAATAAATATGATATGAACTGCTATTTTATGTTTCCTTGAAGGCTGACAGGGAGGCAAAGCATGGGGCTAATTGTTGCCCACGTGACTTCAGAATGGCCATACACCGAAATACTTCAGAGGGAGCGGCAGATGTATCCACCCTTCTTCATCGGCTTAGGGGAAATTCACTGTCACTAATAGAGCATGCCATTGAGTCAGGCCAATGCTGTTACAGGGCTCATATTTCAGGGAGGCAGGGTGACGGTAAATATGAGTATGGTTAAGGACTATTTGAACATTGCTCATTCACCGACAAGCTCAAGAGAGTCATCATAACACAGATGTAATCTAAGGTTTAGCAGCATGACCTTGGGGACAAAAGATGCTATTAATCCCACTGGTGGCACAGTGACCCATCATGACCAGAGGAGGTCACTGTGGAGATGCCCAGGAGACTGTCACAGTGGTGGAGCGCAGGGAGGAGCAAAAGTATCAGTCCTAGCTGTGAGGGATAAGAACTTGTAACCTCTTCTACTGTCTGGTTCAATGTTTTACCCACTTAAGACTGAGGTTCAGATTGTTGGAGAGAGCTGATCTTTGACCTTTACTGGGATGGAGCATGTTACTTGGGGCCATACAGACAGCATTCCTACAGAACAAACCCCTTTACTGGGCCCTTTGTCGACCTGTAAACGGTTAAGACTGTAAAACCTGGGTCCTGCTCAGCACATGTCAGGGTGCTGTGTTTCATGGTTAAGCTCTGGGCTTAGCTGATCAAAGTTGCGACGGCCAACAGCACCAGACCTTTGTGGCTCAGGCATCCGTCATCGTCCTAATTAACTCAATGCCTCTCTGCTGTCCCCTGTGAAGTTTTCATGAAAAGAACAACCATTAAGTTGGGGTGTTCCACAACACTGTAGATTATCCAGTGTGTCAGGAAATGAAGCAAAGCCACAAACTGCATTCTCAATCTGTGGAACCAATTCCTCTTAAAGGCATCATTAATGCTTAGATGTGGAGCAGTGTAAATGGATAGATGGATGAATGGATGGATGCAGGTAATATCACAAGGTAGATAACCAAAAATTGGCAACTGGTTAAGCTGTCATGATCAGAATATCATGAATCAGGATAATCTACACTAGTTTACATCTCTGGTCCTTTCTGACGGAACAAAAACATACTAGTTGGAAGTTATGGAGCTGTCTCAATTGCATTTCTATTCTGGACTGGAGGCTAAAAACACACTCACACCCAAACAGATGAGTTTTAAATTGAGTATGACACTTTGTCACTTCTACACTTTACAGAATATGCAGCATTATGGCCCATGTTGTTTTCGTCGCAGAGCTGAGACATTTCCTGCAGTATGTGTTTATTAACTGAAGGTGTGAACTTTCTCCCTATGGGTTTTCACAGCCACCTGTGAGGACAGTGGAGGAGAGCCTACAGGCAATCCCCCAACCATAACTCACTTACCGTCCTCCATAGCATCCTGTCTTGTCTGTCCACTTTTCCTCCTCCTCTATGCCTCAGAGCGTCCCACGTGGGAATGTGATTCTAATGAGTGTTCCTTCTTCTATCTCTGGGGCCCTTTTCACCTTCACAAACCCAGCCTCCTCCCTGTTCATCTCCCTCTCTCCCTCCTTGTTATTATAATTGCGCATTTCATCAGTACTCTCTTTGATGGTTTTAAAACAGTCACAGTAAACGCCAATATTGCCCAAGGAGGGTAAATAGAGGTGTTTTAACTTGAGTCGAAGTTGAGCATATGGGACCACACTCACATGGCATTAAGATGAATCTCACATTCCTCTGCTCGACTATTTTCCATTACACAAAAAACACCGCAGCGCCTCTTCACATTTGCTTTTCTTTTATTTGGCCCTCTGAACTACAGAGTAAGCATATCTCCAATCATACACCAGTTCTCAAAAGAACATTTGCATATAACATATGCTTTTTTACAATTTTAGGCCTGCTAGTGCAACATTAGATTTGGAGAGTATGTGGAGGGATTTGGAGAAAAGTGCATAGCAAATGAAGTCTGAGAAGAAAAAAAGGCTGAACCAACCACAGTCTCCCAAATGAAAACAGTGCGGATCAGAGGGGAAATGTTCCCATGCTAATCTGTATCTGAAATTAGAATAGGGTCGTCCCCATTATAAAGTTCATTCAAAATGTTTAAAATACAGTGGAATCAAGATGAATAATAATAATAATAATAATAATAATAATAATAATAACCAAAAAGGCAGCAGTGCTATAACCAAACAATAATTCCTAAACCTAGAGTTGAACTTGAACGACAAGAACGCAATATGCAACCAGTCTCACCAGATGTCTTGCTGTGTAGACCAAACGCTACCCATCAACACATCTTACTCTAAAGAACAGATCAAAGCCTTACCCATTCTAAACAAAGGCTAGATAGCCCACAGATGAGTCCCAGATGTGAGAGGGGCCAGACTGACCACTTTAAGGATTTCTCTCCTCTTTGCTAAGTCTCTAGAATACAAAGACTAAGGCCGAAACAAGTCCAGATACAACTGTGTACCCTGCTTTGAAGACTGCACAGCACACAATTGCTGAAAGCATGCTTTCAACGTGGTGGAGAGAAGGAGCCAGGGAAGACTGACAATTAGATACAGTGTCAACACACGTCCATTAAGAGCCAATAAAGTGTAAACATGTGGTGCGGTTGTAGGGACCGCCATTTTGACAGAGGCTGATCAAACAAAGGGACGGAGTGGCAAAAACAATTCTCTGTAAACACACTGAGTTTACATGTGCACTCCAGCTCCCAGGAACTACAATGGTCCAGCTATCCTCATTATCAATCTATCTCTCTCTCCCATCTACCTGTTTTTTCTCATCTATTTCCAAGGGTAACAACTACTCAGAGTAGTTTGACATGTTTCAGAGGTTGCCAAGCTAAAAGCTAAAGCGGTAGTGCTTTGAGGCTGAGAGGGATTGTCAATTCTTGAACACCGTCAGATGTTCAGCACTGACACAATAGCACCTGAAGGTAGACAGGAAACTTCGCTTTTAGAGTAATTCCACAGAGACAGGTGTAGTTCCTAGTATGGGATTGTAATAGTGTGCAAAGAGCAGGAAAAACACAAACGCTTGCAGCACACTAAGCTTATCCTGATTGACAGACATGGTGATCTACAGTATGGAATAGAAAAGTTTAGTTCTGAGAGTAGACAGTGAAGAGGATGTTGTGTGATGGCAATGTTGCGTGAAGAACTCAAATATAGGGTTTGAAGAGTGACATAAAGTAAGGGAGTGGGGAGGCAGAGTTGGAACACGATGTGTAGCGTGTTAGATTAAAACAGAAAAAACAGAGATTCTAATGCATAGATCTTTTTAAAGCAAGAGACTAATTATAGTGTCATACTTCTATGTGTTGGTTTTTAGAATCAATCAACCTTTTTTTTCAATATATATTGTAATAAATACCTTTAATCAGAAATACTATAAACATTCAGAAAATTAAATTTAAATCAATTCAGTTCAGATAAATTCCACTGCAGCTAGCCACCCTATGCAAAAGTGGCTACTGAAACCAATATGGCTATCTTGAAACTAGCATTAAGCTAGTTTTCTCTTCTTTGGCAGCAAGAATAGACAAAATCTTTATCTAGGCTTGTCACTATTTTAAACTTAAAATGACACTGATCAGCTTCCACCAAATTTATCCATTTTATCTCAACAATGTAAAAAAGATTTGGCTATCATTAACAGGGAAGAATGATGTTTAAGGCTACTGAACTAAGTTTCTGCCTCATATACTGGTAAAAAGACAAAATCCATGCTTCAAAAAGACAAAAGCCATGCTTTCACTATTTATTAAATCAGTGTAGAACTAGCTAACAGACAAGTGTACACTATATTATCCTTTTGTGACCACCTTTTGCGTCTGGGAAACATGTGCATAAAAGTAGTCAAGGAAGATCATTTAAAGTTGCCATAAGTACGGTGAGATATGTTAAGGTATGGCATGGAAAGACTGTGGTTCAGGATAAAACTAGTACCTGGTGACCTCTTGCTAGGGCGTAAGGGCATCATGTAGGACTGTCGTGGCAAGAGAGGTGAGGAAGGCAGGGACATGGATACTCCCTTGGCCAGGCTCAGCCTGAACACATCGTCCTGCACATAAGGGTGAGCACTGCTAGTCTCCTGAGGCTGTGGAATTCCTTCAGGTGGGCCTCTTCTTTGGGCACTGTAGCTGTGGACATCACCTGCTGAGGAGAAAGAGATTGTTTCATATGTTAGATCAATTACTTTGACATTAGATCATGCAATGGCATTTTAAGGAGTGGTTTGATTATAGGATGTGCAGGTTTGTTAAGTTTGCCTCTGCTTATTTTGTTTACTATGCAGGTGTGTGTGTCAGTGTTATTCAAAGAGAGACGGAAACAAGAGTGAATGATGCTGATACATGATGATGATCTTTCTCTCAGTTTTGGACAATGACGATGTAATCTACAGATCTGCATTCAAGTGTGCAATTAATGAACTGGATACTGTTTCCACATCAGGTTCACTACCAATGCTCCCTACAGAACGCACCACTGTAACCTCTACTCTTCTGTTAATTGGACATTGCAGAACACTGGAGAGAAACACCACTGAATCATACTCATTTACAAGTCCCTCTGGGACTTGACTCCCTGGTACCTATCGTCTCTGTTGAAAATATCTGATCCTGCCTACAACACCAGATCCCTTCAGTTACATGCCATTAGTGACCCAAAAGTCAGCACTACCCTGGGCAACTCATCTTTTCAGGATGCAGCAGCTGCAGATTGGAATAGCTGCAAAAAGCCCTGCAATTGGACAATTCTGTGCCAGTCCCTGTTTTTCAGTCTCCAATCAAGGGCATTTTATCAAACTCATGTTCTTGCGATGCTACATTTATGGTGTTAGTCTATTGTTTGTCTCTTATGAGTTTTGCTGTGTTTAGCATTTTGGCCAAGTTGTCAGTATAAATGAAAATTTGTTCTCAATTGAATTAGCTGGTTAAAGATAAAACAAATACTGACCTTGTTGGCATGAAATGTTGCTTGAATAAAAATCATTTACTGGCCTTGCGGGCTCAAAACATTAGTGGAATAAAAATCATTTACTGCGAGAAATAATGTGCAAGTTGCTACATTTTCTTCATTTAAATTGATTTGTAATGGATAGTAATTTGTAATGGATATGAACTTAAGTTCAATATCTATTCAAAACCACAAACCAAAAACACACAAAAAAACAAAAACACAAACCAAATCGTACCCATGCCAGACGTGAATTAGATTTTATCTCAGACTTCTGATGAATGTCTTTATGAACCTGAACCCATAAAGTAATGTAATCCACTATTTGCATTTACTAGTAGCATCTCAAGTGTAAATGCGACCAATGCAAACCTTAGAGGAAATCTGCAGCAATAGACAACTGGTTCCGACAAGATGCCCTCCACTTTGAGTACATACAGAACAAACATATCACTAATGTCACTAATGTCAAAATTGTATATCTTAAAAATAAATCCTCCTCAGGAGCTGAGAGAAACAGCCTTCATTTAGCTTAATAATGGTCAATTTTTCTGTTTATCCACTGCGTTTTCTAAGGTTTTCATATGTACAAGGGTCATGGGATTTTCTCAACCTACAAAAAGGCATGTAATCCTTCCACAGAAGAAAAACATGAAAATCACCACAGTTAAGTTGAACCTGAGAACAAGGTTTTCACTTAACGGCAACAATATGCCCCCTTGTTGCATTAGCGCCACAGGGTTGTTGACCATAGCGATAGTGCTGCTGGGTTAATGATGGATTCCAGCATCGAGTGGTCTTTATCAGACATGTACTATGCTGACTTGAACACTGAAATTTACTTTTGAGTGTCTTTTTTTAACTCTACTGTAGGAGAGAGGCCTCCTGTCAGAACCTGCTTTTGACCACCCACTTCTTGCTGCATGGTATACTATTAACATTTCCTCCAAGATCATACACTGGTTGTGCTCAGACTCAAGATCCAACTATAAAAGTATTGTAGCAACAACTTGAGACTTTCCAGTCTACAGAGAGGGCTGCCTCTGTCCATGAAATCTAACTGAGACTCTAAGATGGGTACGGAATGATAACAGATAAGTGCTTTCATGTCTAGATATGCCCATAAACATGGATACAAGGATTATTGGTAGAGGAATAAAAAAGAGCTGTTGAGACCTAGACAGATTCATGAGAACATGGGGCCACATGCTGTGTATTTAAACCTGAGGTCATGGGCCACTGAGTTTCTCTCATGCCATAGAGGCACATGAAGAAGGACATCCAGTTAGTGGAGCAAATAAGGCTGTGTCATTGACCACTCAGTTGAGATAACATGTGACTCATTGAGCACATTGGCTGATTGCTCCATACAGATGAGTCTTGTTACCTAAACTGGGCAATCCCATACAGCAAGAGTGACAAAGTATTTTTATTTCCTTGAGAAAACTAATCTGTTATCAAAGAGTTCACTCAACAGTGTGGGAAACTGGTGCGTGCCACCTACCAAATGCAGATGATTTTGAGCAGAAGCTGGTAAATGTGGTAGGTCCATCAGCCACTGCGGCATGTGAATAAAGTTTGCCCAAACTACTGGTAAAAAAAATACCAGACCCTTTGCAAACCATGCTTCCACACAGGACAATTCAGCACTGTCCTCTGTTTACATCTGATACGCTCATATTTTTTCCCATGACCACCGAACTTGGTGACGTAGTTTCAAAACAAATCCTTTCGATATGAAATGCCGTTACCAAGGAAAACATGAAATGGGGCGGCCTCACTGTCTACTACATCAGTCTAGCTTGTCTAACCTGAGGTAAGGTGAGACTGTCAAGCTGGAAGCACAATGTGTCAACACACTGTTGGAGTTAAGAGGCAATAAGAGAGGTGGTACACTGCAGCCAGCAAAGGAAGAGTCATCAGAGCCAAAAGTTAAAAAAAAAAAAAAAAAAAAAGGCAATATTTGACTGAGAAATGGCAACATGCCAAGCAAGGCAAGATGAGCAAGTTTTGTGGTTTGGAACCATCTCATCAACCCATGTTATATTCAGCCTTTAACACTGATTTTACAAAGTGGCTGGGAAAAAATATGAGCAGCTGGTAGAATTTAGGAAATCTACCAGACAACACTGCTAGATGCTAAGTGCAAAAACTGTCTTTATCTATAGTACAGCAGCTTCTAGCATGACAGAATAGCACTGATCTCACAGGGCTATGACTTAACAGAGATAACCTAACCTATGGGAAGGTGCCCTCTCACATCCCCTATGAGTACAATGGCCTGATAAGCCATCATAGTTGCAGCAGCAGGAACAGCAGTTCAGTAGCCTGTGAACTAATCTCTAAAACACAAGGCCTGATGATAGGTTTGAGAGTGGATGAGTTTTTTTTTTTCAAGCAGCCTCCAATCAATAAGAAAATAAGGGCAAACATAGTTCTCCGTTTCCCATGGAAAAGTCCCATGTGCAACTCTATAGCAACCTCAAAGAATTCAAAACAGAAGAACCTGTTAAGCCGGTCACGTTGGTGTGGAATTGAATCCAGTCTGACATTTAAGCCAACGCATTTCTCTTATGTTGCACGTATGGCCTATACTCTTTAATTATCTGTATTCTAAGGACAGCTATTAATTTCACATTTTCCACTATCAATTTCAAGCCTAGGTCTAGAGATTCCCAACAAGACCTCTGTCTCTCCTATCAAGAGAACTCCTTTGTTTGATATTCTGAGCCTTTTTCCTTACTGAAATGGCTCCCTCAGGCTCCCCAGATGATCTAGCTCAAGACTTGCAAATGACTTTACCTGGCTACTATTTTGCTCTGTGGAATCCAACCTCTGCATGGAAAAAACGTAGGTCCTGCATTACTGAGACACAATCCTGTATGGAAAGTCCATTTCAGCCATGGAGCCAGCAAGGAGCGAGGTAATCTATTCTGTGGCATCAAAGTTGCCCACTCATCATGACCACAAATTAAAATGTATGAATTATCAACCTCTAATAATACAGCTCATGCGTCAGCAGACCCAGCCAGGTCATAATCACAGATGTGGTGAACCACAGTAATGACAATTAGCATTGGTTCTGTTTTCAGGACCATGCTTGTTGGGTCTCTTGTTGGGGAGACTTCAACAGATTAGCAACAACGCCCGTCTGCAGCCAGAGGTTTGAACCAATCATAGAAGACAGACGTGCAAGAGGCAAGCTACTATTAGTGTTCTGCCTCTCTCCTCAGGGAAATGAGTGTTGTTGGCTGCTGGACTAATAAGAAACAGAGAGCCATTTTCTCTCTGCCTCTGCCTCGCCACGGGGGACACAAAGCTGTCCTGTGTTTTAAAAGGGCTCCTTAACAAAGAAGAATGCCAGAGACAGGAAGTGACAAGGTTGCAATGACACCTCTGCACACCCCCAGACACTTTAAAAAGGTTGTGAAGTGATCCTCTAATCACTCAGCCAAGGCTGGGACCTGCCGTCACCCTGACCTGAGTGGGACCTTCTGCATCCATATTCATCAGGTTCACTCGAGAAACAAGAGGCCTCACAAAAGAGATGTTCTTTGTTATCCTATAAAAGGCATCCATGAACCTGCACTTGAGAAATACAAGTGAAAGGAGAAATTTATATTTCACCAAAGACTTTAACACAGACCAAAGCAGATGCAGTCCAAAGTCAGCTACTCAGCTAATGAGAAAAGTGTCTGGAAACTTAATATACTTCCAAAAAGTAATGTATTTCATGTTAGGCCATACTGTATTACCTTGCCAATAAAGAAATATGTTATACTTATAATTGCTTTGTTTGAATAGTACTGAATTATGTTATTCAAGACTTTAAGTTACTGTCCAAACATGTTAAATAATGATAACTTGTGTTTTCCACTCCATAAACTTAAGGTGATGTGTGTATTTCCACAAAGAGACAGTTGACCAGGGGGACACAGCTGCCACCTCGCTCTGATTTAGGCTTTACAAAAGTAGGAAATGGATTACAGCAAGCCTGGCTCAGCTTTTAAAATACCACTGAAATCTGCGTTACTTGAAAATGCTGCTGTAATAATCCTACTTGCATTTACGAGTATTTTGTTATTTGTAATGTAATTACTATAACCTTTACTTTCTTTAAAAAAGCAGAGTGGGCAGCGTTTACTACTTTCATTTATTCAGGCTGCTGGAAAGTACACAAGATGACAGAGTTGAGGCAACAGGTCAGAAAACTCAGGCAGTATTCAGTCCTTGGCCAGTGGCAGCACACGTGTGCTTCGAAAGGCAGCACACTATCTTACAGCTATAAACTAAGTTAACACCACTGCAGAAAAGTAGCCACAACAGAACAATACAGCTTATACCAGGAGCCCCAGATCTACCAGAGTTACTCAGGCGGTCATCTCAAGCAATCAATTTACACCAGCCGGTTTGTGGGCAGCCGGATGTATGGGTGGCAGGGTGGTGTAGTGTGTAGGGAGGCTGTCCTTCAACTGGAGGGCTTTAGCCCCCATAACAGCTAACATTCAACCAGCTAAAGTTTCCTTATGCAAGACATTGAATCCCTGTCATGGGCAATGCTATGTTGGTGATGATAAAAACTGTGACCGCCCTGTAGGGGGCAAGGAAAAGAAAAGTACCTCTAAGCTAGAATTAAAAGTATTACAATTTTACATGGCCCTTGGTAAGGTAAACTTAATTTAAAGTCCCTTTTTGAAATTTAGTTTATTAGCAATGTGAATTAAATCCAGTTTTTCCCAAATTGTGAACTGTTTGTGAAGAAGGTTAAATGTAGTTTCACACAATCCTGCATTCTGTCCTTTAGTTACCTATTGTTATGAACAAAAAATGAATATAGTATGACTCCAGTATATCTCAAAGTCTGTGGAAGAGACTGCATAGAATGTAGAGTATGCACGGTCAAGGTAGAGCAGTTTCAATATAATAATCTCAATTACTTTAGAGGCCAGTTGACACTGTGTCTGTGTGCTGCATCACTATGCTGCTGTATTTGTATGTAGTAACCACGTCACTCTCTGTGACCAAACAATTTGACTATAGCACCAGGGTGTTATATGACAGGATAAGGGAGGTGAGGGGGAAGGGCAATGATAGAAAACACCATTCAAGCAGAACTTAAAACGATTAAAAGGGCAATTAACCTAAGCGCTTCGGTATCACAATACTTTTGTTGTACCCATTAAAATGAAGATTTTTTTTAGGCAGGCTATACTTAATTTAAGGAAAGATGAAAGGTTTTTTATCAGGGAATTTGAGATATACAGTGAGCCAAAGAGTAGTTCACTCCTTGTGCCTTTAATATAGTGGGTACTATGGCTCACACAAGCCTTATGAGACTACCCTAGCATTTCAAGTGCTGGTCCTTTTAACAATTCCAATATATATACTGTCATCATATCCTTAAAACTCATAAAAACAAAGAACTATCAGCTAGTACCATCAACTGTGTACATCATAAAAGCTGCATCCAGAGCATCCACTTGCTGTGGCCACTGCAGGTCGCGAGTGACACAGGTTTTAGCCATATTGCATGCTAAAGAGATTATGACAAAGTTGTAATTAGGGTAGATGGTTCTGAAAACAAGGGCCGCCACATAAAAGCTGGTCGTCCAAATGCTGCTGAGCAGGCTGCAGTGTGTCACGGTGACTGCATTGCCATCTGACCCATGCTATATAACACACAGGGACACAAGGACAGAAACTCGCCAGCGCTATTTCAGTGTCTTTCCTAAACTCCTGGTTGGGGCAAGGCCTGCAATTTCAGCCGCTGCTGTGGTCAAGGAAATCAACCCTTTCTAATTATACAGTGCTGCCCCAAGATGATGTAAAAATGATTACAGTCCCTTGCATGCTCTTTCTTCCTCATCAAAGTGAAGGGCCAGAGCCCACGAGGACATGCCCTACCCATAAAAAGGCAGAATATTATTTGAAGGCATTGATTTAGCAAAATAAAAATTAAGGCAGAAATCAATTATTTGGGCAGGTCAATTTGAGTCAAACTCAGATGTTTAGTCCAACCCATGGCCCACTTCTTTCACAGTATTATGCGGATAGAGACATTTTACTTAACATTAAAAGTATGTGAAAAGGAAGCAGAAATCCAAGGCTAGGCTAACACTGATGAGGGCATTTTCACTGTTTGAAAATGTATTAGAAAAAATACACAAAAGTGAGTATATTTTGGTAATACATTTCAGTCTCGTTTTTGCCCTATCCAATATAGTGAATTATAGTCCAGAAAGGCTTTTATTTAGGCTATTTGGCATCGGCAAATATGTCAACCCCAAGGAATTTAACTGTATTTCATTTTTCATGTATCAAAGTATGTGACTGATTTTTCCCTCTTATTTCCCTCTTAGAATTGTTGCACCACTGAATGCTTCAAAATTGCTTTCCAGGTGTAATTCTGAATTGTGTCGGCCGCCTCTGTTACCTGTCAATCTGTGCAGACTTGCAGACTTGCTTTACTGTCCATCAGAGGCCTGAGAGCTCCAACAAAGACTGAGTAAACTTAATGTAGATGGGCATTTGACCATCAGACACTTAGTACTCAAACTTGCCTCTTAGCCTGAATTAGTATTAGTAGCACCAAACCATCTGTGCATCAACTGGTTACAACAGAAAGATCTGCTATTTTTTTCTGTGTTATATCAGTTTTGATATAACCATCCTGCAGGCTTTCTACGAAAAAGCATCATTCTTTCCATGCGCACACGTGCCCACACACACACATAGGCACACACACCCACAGACACACACCCACACACACACACACACACACACACACACACACTATTAGCTTCTCACTAGCTAATTTGATGAACCACAGAGTGAATGAAGAAAGGCTATAATTAATGCAGATTCTTTTAGTCAACCCACAAAGCCACATGACCATAGGCCAATCCACCAAAGGGGAAATTCTCCCGCTAGACTGAGTGCCAATGTGGATTCCCAGTGTACTTCCGAGACCAGGGTGACAGTCTCACAAAAGCTGTCATGGTTAACACACAGGCAGCCCACAGAGAGAGGAGAGCGAGCCAGACAACAAGGAAGACAGGGTGGGGGAGGGTCTTCAGTGCAAGTTGTCTATGATAAAAGCGCAATAAAATCCAATATGAATGTTGAAAATCTGTCTGGATCAAAATCCACAAAACACAGTATGGCTAAACTGCCTTGTTAAAGCAAAGCCAAACAGCCAATCTGTGATTCATGATGAAGGCATCAGTGTTTTTCAAATAAGGCCATTCTAATTTCAGACCACTTCAGTCAGTCAGTGGTAGCCATAGAAACAGTCAAAATACAAGGTAGCTGGACAAAACACCACAAAAGACAGTGATGTCAGTAATCACAATAATAAGGCAAATTGAATATGCCAGCGCCTTAGCAACACAAAGTTCATATAATTTCACATTTCATCATTTTATTTCACTTGTAAAGTAACATCAAGAGCAGCGCAGGGGGAATGATCTCCAGCTCTCTAGCTTCAATGCTAGCTTAGAGTAAAGAATGCACAGAGTAACAGGCAATCACTGTTGCATCTTTTCTTTCTTGTAGGATCTCATTTTTGTACATTCATTACTATCTCTTGTTTATCAACAGCATTAAGAGGCTACCTGTATGCCTCCTGTGGGCATATTTTCTACCATGAAACATCAATTCTGTCTGTCAGTGATCAAATTCCATTAACTCCACAAGTGTCCAGAGAATTTTCTTGCTGGATTCACAGGCTTACTCAATTCTGCTGGTGGCCCCTGAGGCGAGAAACCAACCACTGACAATCTTTTTAGTTTCAACTTGTCAGAAACAGGAACAGATCCTGAAGCTCTGAAACCTTCAGCTCAAATTCATACACACTGGTTAATGAGAACAAATTAGCTACTTAATGCAGAGCTAAGCTGCTGCAGGCAAGGCAAGACTGCAGAATGGTTTGGATCCAAAACACACACTGTATCTCTGTCTCTCCCTTTCTCTCTGATGCTCAGCTCTGCAGTGGCCTGTGCTCTGGAATGTCTTCCCGCTGGCCCCAGGGGAAGGGAGACCAACTGGGAGGGGTTTGTGTTTGGGAGAAGGAGTGGAGAAGGAGGGTAGCAACGGGCAAGAACCATGACATTTCCCATTCCTCTTCATAAATAGCCAATTTAAGGGGATATGGGAAAAATATCTGCACCAGACAATAACTTCACCATGTTTTATCTCAAGCTTCCTAAAGGGGCAGTTACTCTGAATTTGCCTAACAATTTTTGATTTCTGCTTGACAAAGGATGCAGCATTATGTAGTAGCTGGTTAAGCAGCTAATTAGCTATCCATTGATTCAAATAAAGTGCTGTTTGGGTAGCAAGTTAATGTAGCTAAGTAGCAATTAATCAAATCTGATGCTATGCTGTGTGGTTAGAATGCTTATGTGGACTGTACATCACAGCAGGAAAACAAAGAAAGAGAAGCTGCATGGTGTTGAATAAATTTATACTCTGCAACAGTCGTACTGTACAAGACTGTGTGATGGGACACCATAAATACTGCGCATAAATTAGCTTAATCAAAGTTGCACTGCGCAAAAGCAGGGGGCGAATTCAATTTGCAGCCGGGTGCAATTGTTTTTACTTGTCCTTGCATGATTTTCCATGGACATCAACGAGAAGAAAAATGAATTTCTGCGCAGGTTTGCACTATTGATCATACTTAACAGAAAGGTAATAAAAAGGGCATTAAAGAGGCAGACAGGGGAAAGATATTATGTGCCAGATGATCACTAAGAAGCAGAGGGAAGCAGATTTTAATTAAACCATCATCTCTGCATGAGAAGATACAACTGTGAATACTGATGAGTCACTTGCCCTACCCAAGAACAGTCCTTAGAAGTACAGGTGTGCTATAAAAAAACTGATTCCAAAAACACACATGGTACTAATGTTGGACTGCACACACTCGGTCTCTTTAACACGTCACAGTCATACTTGGGCTTAAAGAGGAAGGCTGATGGTGAGACAATGCAAAGCTTCATGTGCTCATGACATTTATCAGTCTCAAGGTTGCTGTTGAGCAGAGTACAGTTCAGCAAACTGCAGGAAGACCATTACTGGATTTCCAGCACTAAAATGCAGCATTATATTAAACCCTTAAAAACTCACCTCTGTTCAACAAAATCGCACATGAAAAAAATCCCTTTATGCCTTAAAATGGCTTCGATGTAACTCTCTACACCTTTGCCTTCATTTAGCATGCACGGATCTATGAATATGCAAGCAGTCCCCGCCTCTATTCAAATCTCCACCAACCCTCTGCTGCGTGCTTACTGGTGTACTCTGCCCACACAAATCTCCGCTTGTTTTCTGTTTTGCTTCTGTAGGCTACACTACACAAAGGCAAGAGAGACCTAATAGAGTAATTCAGCCATACATGATTGAACTGGACACTGATTCTGAAGAAGACCAAATTGTACAGGATTATTTTTTTTAATGTATTGGTCTGCAACATTAGAAACATAATGGTAATAGATAACACAAGCCTTTCGCTTGACTATGTTATCAATCAGCTGTGCGTTGCTAATGTTAACTAGATAAACCTTAGCTCCTGTCACCAACTGTGAAAACAGTTAATGTTACCTACCTTGTAAAGATAAACACCCAGATGCACCAAAACACTTTGAAAACCATAGAAAGTCTGTGGAGAAAGGCATCTAGTGAACTTTGTCAACTACTGTTGTGTTAGCTAATTATGCAAACAGATAGTAAGATACTGAGGCTATGATTGGTTACCAGTCTGTGTCGTAACAGACTGGTAAACTTACGTGCCCTGTGTCAATCTTAATTTAGGTGAGTGCAACAGGGAAGTAGCAGTGGAGCACATAGAATATACCAGTAGACTAGTAGATTATCTGACAAAACACATTAAAACAGAATTAAAAAAAGTTTTTTTTATGTAGAGTGGGTCTTTAACATGTATGACATTGAAATTAAAATGTGGAATCATTTTAATGATTCCACATTTATCAGCTACACAGGTAACTGCCTTGTCATAGGACTCTAAAGTTTACATTACATAAACCAATGATTTGTTTTTGTTTTTTATTTTAAAAAGTTGCCAATGATAAGGTAACAGAAAAAAATTAAGTGTACATTCTTTTAAGATAAAAACAAATACTAACATTGCAATGTCACTGGAAATCTAATTGCATTGAGTTGCCAAGTTGAATTGCCAAGAGTATCCTTATTTCCTCAAAGCTTGGGAATATATTATGGCAGATCCACTGCTGACTGAACTGGCTGGGGAGTTATTGATATTCATACTGGCAGCATTGTGTGTGAGGTTCCCAGTCTGAATGTCTCTCTGCAGGCCTCTTCAGTCACAGACTCCAGAGAAGTGGGGCAGACTGATTCACTCCCACGGTGGGGCTGAAATAACCCTCTCACCTCCTTTTCATTCCCATCCACACACAGCTAATCCTAATCGGAGCCCTATGATTGGTGACAGTAGAGTCAGCTGCTATGTGCTTTGACGCTCTTCAATTGAGGTACTGTACGACCTGGCCAAAACTGTCATGCTCTGAACATTCCAGGGTGTACTCAACATGAGGAGTAGAGAGGCCCATTTAAAAGGGGCCATTAAATTCAGGCTCAGCATTAAAGATAGGGTCCCTCTTTATTGAAGTGTTTCTCAACTCACAAAATCTGGTTAACAAAAAGAGGCCACATTTTCATCTCAACTAGTGGATGTCTGATCCACATGTTAGGTGCTCAATGATGAAAAGAAACAGCATGGTTTCTGTAGAGAGCTATTGAAGTATTGATGCTTCCAAAAATAGCTCACATGGGGTTAACATGGGGCTAACTGCATGAATGTCCTTTATCTTTCATAGGGACGGCTGGTACAGTCTAAGCAAAGGTCAGGGGGATGATGAATGACCCTGAGCACTTTTCTATACTATGATCAATCATCTGATGACTGTGGACAGAGCTGAGGGGCCATGGTGCCTCAAGGTGCAGGATTCACAACAAAACTCCCTGAGGACTGGACAAGAGAGTTACACCTAACTCACCCACAACACATTTTTCATTTTCCCATTCAAACATGGAATTTGTAACCTGGCACAGCCATACTCTGATTTCATTTCCATTGTTCACTGCACAAAAGACAGTCAAGGCAATGTTGGGCTCCAACCGTGTGGAAAGGGGGCGGCAGCGACAAGCATTTACAAATATAGGTAGCAGGTGACTGAATCAACCATCTGTCTATCATTAGCTAACTCGTCCAATCAGACAAACTAACCATTTTCATAGAAGGAGATTGTCAAAGCTAAACAAACAGCAACTACTGTTGCGGTGAAAGCGACCAAACATATTTATAAGGATATTGCTAGCTTGTTAGCATGTTGGTATACAATTCTTGCCGTTTTGGTAAGGAAAATCTATGTTTTTCCGGTTTGCCAATTCATTGTACTGTAGTTTCTCGCTGTCATCATCACCTTAATCACACCCATAGTTTCTCTAAGGACACTGATTCTTCGACCCATTTGGGGTCTTCCAATCTAATGCTCCAGTTGGAGTATGGTCAGATGGTTGCGTGAGTTAAAAGAAAGAGCAGATGGCGGCATCAGGTTAGGAACTTGTTCCAAAGGTCTACATTTTTGGACTGATAATTTCTATCTGTTAACAATAGTTATGATGCAGCCCTGAGATGGAGTTGAGCTGATTTCCATGCACAAAACCTGGTTGAGCATGTTCTAAAGTCCTAGGTTGCCATGGAGATCTGGTTTAACAACAGATTTGGATTGCCATTAGCACAGATCATTAGGCAGCGCTTCTTCTGGGGCCAGGTGAGGTCATGAGAACATCACTAACCACTGGACAATAGGAAGTCTCAGCTAACGGCCTTCTCAGTAATGTTAAATGGACGAGGTTTGGTGCACAAAGGCTGTCCATCCAATCCCTTCCACAGAGCCTAATCCCATAAGCAAACAAGGGCCAGGGCGAATCCTGCATCTTTGTACCATGTTTGAAAATCTGTTATTGGTGAACCCTTGTGAGTTCAGCATCAATCAAAGTTGTGCCATTTGTTATTCTTAGAGGGCAGATAGGGATTTATTTTTGTACCATTAGCAATCATGTGCTGATGATAAATTGATTGTTTTCTTAAATGATTAATTGTAGTACTAAAAAGAGGTCGAAAGTGAATTAACCCTTTTGATATTCCACAGATCTCTTTAATAAATCCTGAATCCTGCTGTTTACCCTGACTTCTATTGTGCTCTAATCACTCAAGTTAGGTTTCAGTAAGCTTTAGCAGCAGAGCTGGAACGTATCCAAGTGGGTGTGCAGTCTTCACATAAAGAATGATGTTGAAAGTCCTTCTTTAAGATGAGGGAAAGGTGAATTTGAAGACGGACCATGTCAGGCAGTTTGCTCCTCCTTGCATTAAGTTATTATCCCCTCTTTCTTTGAGGCTGGGCACAAAGGAGCCGAGGTCATAAGTTCATCCAGTCTCAAACCCTCCTGAGCTAGGGATGGCAAGGCATTCATCTGCAGATGCAATCACAAAAAAGCAGCTCTGTGTGCCATTCAGAAGCGCAAAACAGAGCTGAGTAGAGCAAAGCAGGATAGAGGGGAGAGAAGGGGCCCCAAGGCTCAAGACTGAGCAGAGGTCTCCACAGACACCCACACAGACCTTTCAGAAAGTCAGACACTGTGACAGCAAGCCTTGGTGTCTGTATAGAAAGATGAAGCTAGATGGGAAAACCATAAGCTGCAAGCACTTAGAAAAATATTAGTAAGTAAATAAAATAAACAACTAG
>OMKZ01005913.1:3242-36797 GCA_900302535.1 Neoniphon sammara
CCTGACACCCCCTCCCTCCACCACTACCATATAGGCCACTCAAAAAACAATTTATGAATGTGCCAGAATTTCTGCACAATAATTCAGTGCAGCAACAGGCCTCAGTAATGGGTCCAAATCATTTCTGGCACTTGCTTCTCAGATATCAAACCAATGTTTTAGTTGTTCATTTGGCCACAGGTCAGAGTTCACATGATGTTTTGTGCTTCGTCTTGTAGCAGATGGTGAAACACCTTGATTTTATTTACAGTGGCTTTTAAAGAGGCCGGGACTGGAGGAAACTGGGCTGAAATGGGCATGCAAAGGCATATAACTTTAACCTAAATATATGCCCAAATGTTATCTTGTATTTTATATCATTATGATAGAGCGCAAAAATCAAACAGATATCAGATATTTATTTGAAAACCATGTCTATTAAAAAACAAACCAACAAACAAACAAAAAAAACATCCCCTCAGGGAGCATTCAGGGGCAATGTCCCCTTTAAGCTGATAGTTTGGTGACCTATAATAATTTATCACACAAACCAAATAATAATATGTCAGCCGTTGTGTCAATTAATTTATCATACTGACAAATAGTCCCTATGTAATAATTACTCACACTGACCAGATAATAATGTCTTGTAAGTCATCAGTAAGACATTTATTGGATATCAGCAGGTTTGGTTTAGTTGTGGTGGTAAATGATATTAGATGCAGGGACTTTGGCATAGCTGTGGCTTTTGTGAATGGACTCCACTGGGGAGTAAGCTGATTGCCAAAGGAAACTGTCACCCAGCATGAGGACAATGCCATGGAATTTTACTCCTTTATAAATATACATATAAATTCAATGTAAAAATGTAAATATTGGCATACTCCATAGAGTCCAGAGGGGTGGGGGAAATATTATTTTGTCAGTGGTGTTACCTTGTCCTGTCAATTGAAGTGTTGAGAATAATAAACATGAGGCTGTTCATCATGCTGAATATTAATACTGAGCTGTATCCAGTAGCTGTGGTGACCTGCTAACCTGAGGCGGACCCTGCCGTTGCCAGGAAGGGGATTTCACGTTGTGTGTTTCAGAATATTTTAGAGAAGAGGAGGAAAAAAGTAGGTGAGGAAACGTTGAAGCGGCTAGAGGAAATTGAGAAGCTTAGAGTCTTTGATCCTTGGGTGCTTTCGCTTATCAGAAACATTTGTGGTGACACCGCCACAATGGGAGTTCATCATATTAGCTAGTGCCAGTGCTGCTTTCAAGCCTGCCTGTCTATTAATTAAAGCCCATTTGCCATGTGGGACAGGACCTATCTGGGCCTACATGCCACCAGCAGTACTGCTCCCATCGCTGTTGCAGGGGCTTTTCTCTTTGAAGGGACAATTTCTCTTTCTGGAATACTTTGGGGAAAATTAAAAGGTCTACTGTAGACTACATGGGACCCCCCACCCCCACCCCCCTCCTTAAAGGGAAGCATATAATCCTTCCCTGCTCAATAACTTTAAAGCAACCGCTCCAGCCCCCTCACCCAACGCCCCCAGATCGCAAGGTATAGAATACCACAGTGTACTGAAATTCAGCTTATAATGCTGCCAATTGCCATTGTTTTTCATTATATTTCAATTTTTCTTCCATTTACGCAAAACTGGGTTCTGTTAGGGTCGACATCATCTTATGTAAAATGAAGGGGTTGATGATTTTATCAGTTTGTTCAGGCTGGCAGGGACAGCATTATAAGATAAAACTTTGATCCCTGTGGGGAAACTGGGTCACTGTAGCAGCAGATAGTAATAGGATAAAGCAAAGAAAAATAGGATATAAACACAAGCTAATATAAATGAGAATATAACAAATAGGGGTAAACATAGACAAGTGATGGACAATGTTAAGTAGAATGTACAAATTGTTATTATGGGGGAAAATATGCATCACAGCATTATTAGGGTGTGCAGAATAACAGCAACAGAGCTTACTGAGACAATCCAGGCAGAATATGAAAAATTAAAATATTACAAAATGTGAGCTAGATTCAGTAGGTGGAAATATTGCAAAAAATACAGTATGTGTATCAGAAAAAGGAAAGCAGCCTAAATTTACAGCATTTATACATGATGTGTAAATATTGTGCATTTAGAGGCAGTACAGTATGTGCCTTACAAGCTGTTCATCTTGTCAGAGCTCTGTATGGAGGGATCATGTATAGAGAAAAATGTGTAAGGCGTTGTGATGAGACTGATGAAGGAAATCCAGTCCGACAACAACAAAGGACGCTCTGCTGACACCGATAGAAGAAACCTATCGGCCTCCAGGCTTCCACTTCCACTAACATTTTTTTTATGCCTCAGCTTTAAAAAAACATATCTGAGAACTCCCCATGACCTCTGTATTCACCTGCTTTTCGTATCACAAGAACTAGAATTCAGTTGACGTACATAGGCTATTTTCATGAAAAAAAATTATAGTCTAATTCAAGTTCACTTCCGTTTAGATAAGCCTGCATTTGACAACATAATGTGAACGTTATGTTGTTAAATGTTATGTTGCGTTGCGATTGAAATCACAGGGCACGTATCAAAATCGACCAAAAGCAGGGCTAATTGTAGTGTTTCTTCTCTTTTTCAAGATCCATCAAGACTTTATCCATTTTGCTGGCCTGACCTACTTGTTGATTTTCTTTTATTCCTCGTCTCTTTTCGGACTACTCAATGATGTCTTTGAGAAAACAAATATATGTAAAGAGGAGCTACTAAACTGGGAAGGGGGTTTGAATAGGAGAATAGCAGCCCACTTCTTTGCCATGGAGTGTTCAGTAGCCATCCCTTAATCCTCCTTTCATTTTGCCGACAAATGCCAAGAATCTTGTCTGGCGACCCAATGGGAGGCTGATCAGCCAACAAAAGAGAAGCAGTTCACAAAGACCAAATGGGCAAAACGGGGTTGAGGGCAGTCAGAAGCCTTGGGCATCCCATTAACACCCGTTTGCAAACGATACACACAGGACAATGGGAAACAGAGAAATCACAACACACAGCACAAACAATATGGCAAACACAAATTAATAAAATGTCAACACTTTTGTTGGTTTTTAATTGAGCCCTTTGCGAGCCTTTTGGAGAACCCCCAGAGTTAGAAAACCTTGTGCCTACAACCACTGTACTGCAGCTGCATTATTCCATGGATTTGATATTGAATTTGTATTACTATCAGTGGTTGAGGAACAGAAATCGAACACAGACAGGCCTAATGTTGTCTGAGCTGGGTTAACTTGATATTTTGTGCATGGCTGGTTTATTAGTTACCACTGTGCAGGGATTTGGCATGGGCCGCAGGGGCCTGGAGATGCCCGCTTAAATCCAACTCATTTGGCTCTCCCATGGAATCCATCCCAAGAAGCCGCTAGAGAACAAGATGGAAAAACTATCCAGAAACCTTTCATCCTACACCTAGACTCAATAAAGAGAAAAGGCACTCATAGCAAGCAGCAGGATCAAACACATGAAACTCGATATCGGCTTGAAAGAAACAGCTCCCTGAATTTCATCACAAAATGATTCTATCCAAAAAAAAAAGAAAGAAAAAAGTGCTGCTTTGCAAGAAAATGTCCTATGATTTTCAGTGTGTCAGACTATAACTGATTTTATTTTCATGCCAGCAATAAATGTAACTGTCGCTTAAAAATAAATGCTAGATAAGATCATCTGCATGTTTGACATCTAGACTAGGCTACACTGATTTGCATAGCCTTGCTGTTACTTGTAATATATAGGAATACATAATATAGTCTTTGATCCACGGAGGATGAAATTGAGAAAAATTATGTGACTCCACTGTGGCTGCTATTTGTGTCTTGTACAATAATGTAAATAGCTGAAACATATAAATAAATCACAGCTGCAAAATATGAACAACTAATGTCAGCGCCTCAGACAGGGCCACTGAGACATTTACTTAAAAACAGACACATATAAAGTGTAAAGTACAACAAATTACTACATCAGCAGTGTAAATGATAATGGCAGTGGCTGTCAGCAGAGCAGGAAGCACAGGCCTCTATGGGAGAAATGACAGTAGGGCATTGTAATTGTTCACATTTTATCTCAAACCAGCTATGTCTTTAGCTGTGTTTTTTTGGGGGGTGGTGGGGGGGGTTACTTTTCAGGAAAAGAGAATTAGCCAAAAATGACCGAAGAGATACACGCATAATCAAATTGAAGTGTGCATAACTGATTATACATATTACCTTTTTAATGTGAAGATCTTGGGTTGGGGAAATGGAAGAAGGAATTATTTTAGTGAGTAAGGGAATGCATGTCTAAAATCCTGTTTGAAATTCCCAGACAAAGGTCTCTCTTCTTGCATCTATTAGATGGCTTATTCATGGTTTTCTCTATCAATCCATGGAGTAAATCACATTCACCAAATGCAACCATCCAGTGTAATTGGCTAGGAAATGACCTTAAATATACAGAGATTACTGGGCCATAAAGGCCCTGCAATTTTTTTGGAGAGTTAACGTTCACGCTACTGAAAGGTATGAAAGTGGATTAATGGCCATTTCTAAGTCAGTGCATTAAATAATTTGAGCCACATATTTAACATGCTATCAGGCAATAATGTGAATTGTGTATAGTTCACAAGCTGAAGAGCCGCCCCCTCATACTCATGTAAATGCAATAGGGACACTTTGTACTGTGGTGATGCACTATCTCGGTTCACTAAGGTGCTGTAACCTCAAGGTGGCTGGTCTGTTTCCAGTTTATGTTGAAGCTGAACGTCACTCTACTTCCAGACTATTTAAACAACAGCAAATCTTATAAAATGTTTTGGCTCTGTGCTCTTAATGACAAATTGTGGTCTTGGAATTATAAGTATCTATCCGTACGTAAAATTCCAAGCTCACAAAATGATAAAATTACTATAAAGTGAAAGCACAGTACAGCAGGCAGTTAGCTTTAATTAGAGAGTATTTTTATGTTTAGATTAAAGTAATGTTGAATGATGAAAGACTGATTTTTATGAAACCTTTATAATCTCTCTAATCATTTAGGAAGTGTAAAACATAGACTTGATCAGACTTGATATGTCATTTTCTGACTCTCAGGCAATTAAAGGATCTCTTTGTTTTTCTCTTTTTAAATTCAGCGGATTTCACTTTGCTCTACGTATCCCTGTCACAGAAGAGAATACATATTTATCTAAATAAGTACAGCTAACCAAAGGTGTGAGGTTTTATACACAGCAGCAGTTGTGATAATTTGGGGCTGATGGAAAACCTCAGTCACTTCTTTACATCTCCATGTACATTTCATACATGTAAATGAACCGTGCACTCCATGAGTCACTCTGAGCTAAATGAAGTCCACAGCTAGAATCTCATAAAAAGCAGACTGCAACATTGCCTGAGATGAAATGGAGACATGAGTGAAAGTGCATGCATTTAGTAATGTGTCTAGTCTGAAATATTGTAGATGTGAGGCAAGTGTCAAGAAGTGGACACATAACAGTGTGTATTACTTTAAAAAAAATCTAACTCTTTCAAAATACTTCTTGTGCTCTAAAATGCAGGGGCCATTTAAAAATATTATGTTGAATATCAATTATTTGTTTAATGTTGATCAAAATATAATCAAAATCATGTTCATTATCATTACATTATGTGACTGATCAAATTAAGTAAGTGCATAAGTGCAGAGCCTAAAATAACTAGAGTGTATTGTAGGGGTTATATTTATGATTGGTTGTGGGTGTAACAAGTCAAAAGTATCTTGTTTATTGTATCAAAATGTTGTTGCTCTGGTTGAGAGGCAGTCTTGTTTTCAGGGGAAAAATGTGATTCTGGCAGAAACCAAGAGGAGAGTTCTCAATTTTGGTTTGAACAGTTCTTTGGTAATAGTAGCCTTAAAGTCAAGTGTTTGTGACTTTTGTCATTTAGCATTTTATTTAGTCCTGTACAGGCATTTGTGGAGGATGAGGGTGTGGACTGAAACAACCTTTATGTCTGCTTTTCAACTTGGTGCACTGATGGACAAGCAGCAGCTAACAAGGAAAAAAAAGGATAAAAAAAAAGTGTGAAAGGACTAGAGAGGCCCGGCTGTTATTTTGTGTCTGCATTTGCTATTCAAGGAGTTGATGAACTCCTCCAAAAGTTTATTAAGGGGAAGGAAACAATATGAACCAAAGGCTTCAGGCAACCAGGCTGACAGTTTATAAAGAGGCGGCCATTGTGGCCCAGAGGCAGATGCATGAATACCTCTGAATAGACTCCCTCAAAGTGACACGATTGAGCTAGACAACGGCAAAATGCTAAAAAGGAAGGTTTCTCCTCTGCGCTACCAAGCCGATCAGTATTTCTAATTCTTCTGCTCTGCATTAATGTACATCTGCAGTGGGAGGAGTGGAGCTGGGAGGGGTTGCTGTGGTCCAGTCAATGCAGTGGGTTTTACTGGTGTTTTGGTGTGTAAGTAAAAGCCTGGTGTTCCCTACGCCCACTCCAGGCAGCAGGTGTCTTGGTGCTATGAGGGAAATATGCTAATGGCTATGGATAAGAGAGGGCGAGAGACATTTACTTTTGCAGCTCTCGCTCTTTTCACGGTTGCACTAGTTGAATGTGTGATCAGTATCATTTTGGATGCTGTTACACTTTTGGTTCTTGGGCTCATACGGGTCATGTCAGAACTCTCTGTATAACTATTATTAACAGCAGCAGCAATAATTATGAAAAAATGAAGCTGACATCACAGGGAAGGACAATTTTAGATTTAGATTTTAACTGTTAAAACCATTATCAAGACATTCAGATGTTATTTTGTAATGTGGAAAATCATTTGTCAATTTTGACCAGAGTAAATTTCCATGCAGATAAAATTTCTCATATATTTTAAGACCCCAAAATATCTCCCTAAAGTTGTGTTTACATTGAAATTGTTTAGATGCATTATGTTGATGTGAGTGCAGGGATTTTCTAGACGTCACAGTAAACTAAAATCAAATATCGTCCAAGAATCATTTTTACCAGCAAAAATAATTAATATTCATTTTTCATAGAAATGTATCAACCTCCCTGGTGTCAGTGCTATTTGATGTGTAACATCAGCTACTGTGTGTTAATTTAAAACTTGCTGATCCAGTTATTTAGTGGGTCAAGTTTATAATTTATCATTAGTTCAAACAGAATTTAAATTATTATTATAAAGCATCCTGAAGTTATCCTTTCAAAAAGTTACCGCCCAGTAACTTTATTCATGAACGACAAATTTTACTTGCTTTTGGCATCAGTTGTTAAATCTGGACCCTTGATAAGATATGTTACCTCCAAATAACAGACAAGTTGTTTATCATACTGGAGGTTTACAGGGATTTCAAAATCTTGGTTGAAACCCGGGTCGATCCTCGGCATCTACTCTCGCCCACATAATATGAACCTCAGGCGTAATTAAAAGCCATCTTTCAGGGCTGCCCACGACTGATTTTTATCACCGTGATGATGACCTGTGGCTGCTCCCAACATCCTGTATTTGCGAGGCAACAGGCGTCACCATTAGCAGCACAATCAGACACCATGAGCTGGTGGTCTTGTGGGCCCTTGGGTGCTCACCTACAGACAAGCTGTGCTCCTGCGGTGCAAAGGGTGACAGAACGGAGGGTGCTGGGTGGGGGATGGGCATGGATCTAAGGGGGAGCAGATTAAGGCAGGAATTACATTCAGAGTGCTATTAGAGAACATGCGGTACTGAAAAACAAAGAGACACAGAAATAGACACGCAAAGGAGTTCTTCACATGTGAAAATGTCTAAAAGCCACATTTCATGGCGTGTTGTGCAAAGACCTCAATTCTTCCCAATTCTTTAGTCAGCAAAGATGGAGAAAGTACTATGAGAAATTGAGCTATTTACTGATTTCTACTAGTTGACTCTCTTTTTTTGTCAGATTACTTGGTGTTGTAGTTTATACATGGTTCCCTACCATTCCCAAAGTTTCATTCTTGAACTCTGGACATGTCTGTTATTTAATGAATCTCTTTTTCAGTAGGTAAAGATTTACATTTTACTTAACATTTACATTTGACAGTACACACAATGCCTGTTGACACCACAGGCTGATGACATTTGAATCATATCGTCTGAATAACGTCTGGTGGAGACCCTGAATGCTGGCGATGTGGGAAACTTGGGATTTGACTGACTTGAGAATTTCTATCTTGACAAGAAAAATGTTTTTGGAAAATGCCCAGTAGGCAGATATATAAAAACGATTATTGCCGCTAGAAACTTTTGAAGAAGCATGGTGAGAAGAAAAGATTTATTTTCTAATCAACACCTCCTCATTTTATAAGATACCTAGAGGGTTTTGAATGGGTTTCACAGGCCATAAGATCATGAAATTTAATCAGCACATGTAGGTACCAGGTACAGTTTGAACTCAATTAGGGTTAGACCAATATGTGAGACTCCCGATTGTCCTTTTTATTAAAATTCAGATATTACCCAGTTGGTGTCGTCCACCTCTGATATGCTGGAGAAATTCCAAGAAAATATTAAATACTCAAATTGAATAACACAGTAAACAGATGCTGTATACTGTAATAGTTAATATAAAACTAGAATTTTACTGAATGCTCTGTGTTTCTGAAAAATTGTCAACACCTGAGTAATAAAGCACATGTTTATCAGACAGGATTGTCAAATGAAGGGCTTTTATTTGACCATAAACCTGTCTTTTCAAAACCTGCCTGGTGTTTAAAGAATGGATCACTGACTTTACTAGACAGTCAAGATAGGACAAAGCTACTCAAACACTTTTACATCAGTGGACTAAAGCAGCATTTTTGCCCTGAGGTTGTTTATTGCTTGAGAAGCTATTTTTTGTATTGGTTTAAATGATTGTTTGAGTAGCAGACAGCACAAAATGGCTGACGCTGACTTTATCTGTGAAGTTTAATGCAGTTGGATCCACAGGTCCTCTGTGTGTCTGGCTTATCTTGACCTGGGGGTTACGACTCGCTGATGCTGTGTCTCTGCCCATGAAAACCATCTTTCCTTAACGCGCTTCATCACTTTTTTGCCTAAAGGGTCAAAGAGGCAAAGATTGGCTCCTTCTGTAGCTTAAAGAGCAAAGTTATTTTTTTTCTGATTTCCCCTGTCATTTATTCTGCAATCTCTTGCCAAAGTTCAGCGCAAAAAATAAATCGTAAACCAACTATAAAATCTGCTGAAAAATTCTGATGTTTTTTTTTTCTTTTCTTTTTTTTTGTGTGGTTACATTCATTAGACTTTTATGTGATATATTTCCACCGTGGTCACTGTTTCTCAACATGACAGTGCAAGTCGTCCGTCTTCTGCCTCAGACAAGGAAAGTGTTGAGAATGAACAGCCGTAATTCTGTGCTAATTCTATTTCACAATAGGGCATGACATAAAATAATAAGGCACGCAGGCTTTTGTCCAATTTTCCAGGCCTGATTAGTAGTTAACGCCACGGCCCAATGGCTTAAAAATCACCATCAGCCCACGCCACTTACGGCCATAAAATCTCCCATTTTCTGCTCTTTAGCCGTTTTGCCCTGGAATCCTCCTCAGTGCTTTATTTATATGTGTGTGTGTTTTTTTTTTTTTTTTTTTGCTCTCATACACAAAGGCAATAAACATGTTCCCAGAGTGTTGCAAATCAGAAATTTGCTTTTTCTCCCCACCAACTGTGAATGTGATGGCCAGTGTGAGTGCAGCCACTTTGGGCTGGCCAGCTGCAAGAAGGACGGCTCGGCTTCAAACAGCAGGGCTTGTCTTACACTTTTCACTACTGGGCTTATTTAAGCATCCACTGGCTCTATCTCCTCAGGCTAACCCCCTCCCTCCCCTCCTCTCCCCTCCAACCACAATACATCACCACTGCCTCCAATCCATCATGCAGCTCAAAACAACCAAAACACACCACAGTCCAACGGTACCTTAGGCAAATTGCTAAAAATCAAACACTGATCCAAAAAACTGTAGTTTCTAAAATTGTATGAATACGTTTGACTTGGTATTATATAATTGTTTGCATACTGCCAGTATCACACAGGCAAGAACAAAGATGTCTTTTCTCTGAAGTCATAAATTGACCAGCTGTTCCCTCAGTCGATGTCAGATCTGCATGAAAAGGGACAGCAGAAGAAGCAGCGAGGAATGAGGGTTTTTCCAGCCTGGTATTAAGAGCCTGCTCCCCACTGGAGTGACAAGCCACCAGATCAAGTGCTCAGCTATCCCTTCCCTCTCCAATAAACGTATCAGGGTGCATTTCAAAGCACCTTTTAACCATAATCTGTAAAGAGACTCAACAAGCCCAAATCACTTCATTTTGTTTGCAGGGGTAAGAAACTCCACTCCTATGATTGTTAATCTGCTTTTTTCAAAATAAGATTATTCTATTGCTCTTTAAAACTTTTTGCAATTGCTTTTTTAAGCCTCGAGCTGTCCACTAAGGGCTTTGCTGTGTACAGTATATCTCAAATATGCCTCTTATTATTATATTTGCTCCCAGCCATAATCTATATCAGTGTTTATATTGACAGTCAGCAATTTTTGTTTATATGGCTATTTTTTATCAGTAAATAAAAGACACTTGCATGCCACTGCCTGAGGAAGAAAGAAGATAAAGACTTTGCATTTAATAACTGTTAGTTTGCTAAGACATAATGCCTTGATAAGGCGAGCATCTTGGTGAGGGCTGGATTGAGTTCAGTGCCAGTTCTATGTAGTATTTACTGAGGGGACACAATTTGTCTGCAAAGTGTCCTATAGCAGTTTACAGCTTTTTGTGCGACCATGTGGTATTTTTGGGACTACAGTGTATTTTGTCCATAGTAAAACAACAACAAAAATAATGATTTTTTTGTTTGCTTTGCGTTTACACTTTCTGAGCATGACCAGCTTGAGCGTGCAATGTTTCTAAATCTTTTGGCAAACATATTACTCATCACTGTTAAAAGTGCTTACTTTGCACACTCCACTTTTGGTGCTTACTATACATTTTTTGTTGTGCTTGTTGTGACTAAATGCCATTGTGCTCAAGCTGTTTTGGAACAATGGCTGGAACAATATTGAACTGTGTGAATGGGAGTATATAGAGAGGCAGCAGCGTCTAACATAGCGCTAGTCTAGGCTTCAGCTGAGTTTTGCCCATAATGGGCCCACTTGGACTTGGATTTGAGGCCCTTTGTTGATGGATTGAGTTCTGGTGCCAACTGGCAGATTTTGCTTCACTTTCTATTGTGCTCTTTCATAATTTTATAACTTAAGCTTTGACCTCAATTAGTCAAGTCTTCAAACCATGAAATCAAGGCCCTATATTGTGAGTGCAGCGATGAAGATTTGCAAGTGAAGGGAAAATGTGACATTATGGTAAATATGAAGAGAAACATAGGGAGCAGATATTATTCCTCTCTCTATCTGGGAAATGTACACATTTAATCAAAAAATTTATGTGAGGAAAAAACTGAATTTTTGAAAGGTAGAAATGGAGTTATCATTTTCATCAGTAGCTGTTGACACTATTTTCAGTTAAAATGGAAATGAATTTAATTAAAATAATTGAAAATTGTATTTTCTTAACAAGCATTTCATTTTAGCAGTTACGCAGTATATTTTTACAGTTAAACATTTAGGTTTGGAGAAATTAGTGACCATAAGAGCTATTTGTTTGGTTGAAAAATTGCTATCATTTTTATTATGACAGCAACTTATCATTATTTATCATTTTGGATTTCATGTAGACTTTTACATTCCTGGAATTTCTTTTCTTCTCTTTTCTTTCTTTCTTTCTTTTTTTTAATCTGGCTGTTGAAATATGTTCATCTTCAAATAGCTGTAAGAATATCCAACTTTTGATTTGTTTTCTTAAAACAACATCCACTTAAAAAATTGAGGCATGTTCCAACAAACCCCGTCCAACTATCTCCTCAATGTCACAGCTCTGCTCCATCTGACCTTTTCAGTACTTAAATATGCAGGCAGCACTTTGCTGCGCTGCTCGGCCACAGAGAGTCAATATGTCAGCGTTTATTGAAGGCCCGCAGAGCTCGGCGGGGTTGGCAGCCTTCTTTTCATACCCGACGGCCCCCTGAGGTGCTGCCTCTATTGGGCCTGAAAGGCCTGGGAGACTCCCGGCCCTCCGTTGTTTAAGGTGAGCCTACTCTCCCATAGAGGCAGCCGACCAGAAAGGGGCTTCCAAAGAGCCTTCATGACAAGACGACTAAAAGACCATCACCCATCACCTCTCCTCTCCATTCCTTTCTATTCATCCTCTCCCAGCCAAACCTCTGGGAGAGAAAAGAGCTCATAAGTGTACATTTGGAGTGCAGCACTATCCCTCTTGGCCTTGACCCTGCACTGTTTGTTCTCTTACCGGCTTCTCAAAATGGATAAATGTCTGTGAGGAACATTGTGCCATGACAAGCATAAATAACTAGCATGTTGAGTAAAACTGTGTTTTGCAGCAAACAGCTTATCAAAGCTAAAAAAAAACAAAAAAAAAACCACTTAAGTGCTGTAAATATCACTCAGTGTGCAACAACAGATCCCTTCATGCCCTCATTCATTCAATAACAGAATTTATAAAAATATTCACAATTAGACATATGTCATTTTTTTATTTTTTATTGTGCTCCTTAATGTGCTACAACTACTGCTACTACTACTACCACTATATTGTTGCTACTACTATTCATGACAATAGTACTGCTGCTGCTACTCCTACTACAAGTACTGCTAGGATTACTACTATTGTGTGGATTTTCTACAAATTTCAACAGCTTGAAATCTTTTCTTTTAAAGAGGATCTTACACCCACTCCATGAAGTAATAATTGATGAGTTTGAGGGCTCTGTCATCATCACATGTTATGAATTGTATTGTACATTTTGAGTGGAGGTTTCTAGCAGCTTGTCAGCAGTACGTGGTGTCAGAACTTCCCGTCCCAGCAGACAGGAGAGCAGACAGGTTGGTTAAATCCAGCCCCAAGGCCACGCAGATAGTAGAGAAACAGATGCTTGTCAGAGATAGCACACCATAATAGGCTGTCTGTACTGTACTCTCCCCCTCTTTTAACTCCACACACAAGCAGAATGTTTGAGGAATGAATGCAGTAAAATTTAAACATCAACAGGCGAAACATTTTTTGTGTGTGTGTTGTTTGTTTTTGAAGTAATAAATTTGTCACCGACTGTCATTTGTCGAACGGTTTTATTCTGTTAGTAAAGACTTGGTCAGTGCTCATGGTACAAAACTGAAAGAGCAGCTTGATTGTAATTATACTGGAACTAATATGCTTTTCAAAATGACCCATAATGAGTTTCATGCTGTTCTCCAGAGCTCTGTCAGTCTTTGTCTCTCCCAGTCTTGGTCAAAGTCCGGAACGAAACTCCTCTGGTGTCAGCATTCAGCACCAAAAACCCACAAATCACTGTTTACACAAGTGAATTATTTCAGACAATAAACTAATAAGACTGGATTTCTGAGCTGACTGAGTACCTGTATTTGCTGTAAAAATTCTTCCTCAAGCTATTTAACACAAGGTTTTTAAAATCCCAGGCCTTCCTCTTCTGAGGTATGAGTGCTGTTCTAGGAAAGGCTGAATTGCTCTGGTGTAAAATGATGCCATCCAGCCTTCTTGGTGTTAAAAAGCAGTAGATAATAAACATTTTGCCTTCATTATACTGCATCCCCTGAGACAACACTGAAAGATGTTTTAAACATATGCTAATCAGTTTATTAGATATTTTAGGACTCATGTTAAAACTTGCATGCATGTCAGAATTATCAAGGAAAACACAAAAAGTCCAAACACTGATTTTCATCCTTCCTTTAAAGTAGATATGCAGTGAATTTGGGTCTTGATAAAATGTGTGAATTGTAATGGTTAACAACAGGGATGCCCTGACTCTCCTGCACAATTCCGATCTGCAGCTGCTTCCTGCCATCACAACAAGATGACCCCATTAGGAAGCGCTCACATTCAGTATTACCAGGCTTATTTAATTACAAAATAACAAGACAATTTGTTCTTTTTGATTCCATTTTAGATTGATTCTTCAATTAGGAGAGGGTCAGAGACGCAAGCAAATCTTTTCTTTTTTCTTTGTTGCAAATATATTGCGTTTGTGAATGCCACAGACCCCGAAGGAGAGTACACATTCTGCGATATTTAATTAGGTGTTAATTTGGTGATAAAACCCTGACTTCCTGATGGTTTCATCACTCTCCCAGAACATTCAAATCGAATTACAGCTATCATTATTTAGTAATCACAATGTCCCTTTTTACTTCAACAATGAATAACTGGCTTTGAATTTGACCATAACGTTTTAATTAGATTTTTTTTTGAGAGGGAGAGAGAGAGAGAGAGAGAGGGAGCGTGTCTGTTTGTAGTTGCTGCACATGATGCGCCAACGATATGAAACAAAAAAGGCATGGATGTATTTCTATAGCAATCTTATTCCCAGTCTCGATTGTGAAATCAGAGCATGTGTTTTTATTTATGCTGTGGCACATTTGCAAGCCCTGTATGTGAGGAGCTTCGCCATGCTCCCATTCGCCTGATAAGACGAAGCATGCCAATCGTGGGATCTGGTGGAGACAAAGATGAGGTCCAGGTTGAGCCTCTCTATCGGCTCTAGGCGTCTGTCTCATTACCATAATCTCCGGTTCCCATTATCGGCAAGAGAGACAGCGAGAGAGGAGCTGACCTTCCCGATCCAGTGGGCTGTCAAACTTTATTTTATTCCATCCCAGGGATCCTCATTGTCCCGCTATCCAAAGCTTGCATGAAGCTGCTGCTAGCATGCGATACCAAACCGTGAATGGTGTTCAGGTTGTCAGCACCGCCGCCTGGACACTGCCGGCGACATTGTGGCACAACATTTACTCTCCAGCAGCCTGCCAGCTCCTTTCATTTACATTTACATTCACAATCATTTCTTGCGTTTGCTTACTGAGCCACACATATAACACCAATCCTAAAAGTCTTAAGAAAAATAAGGAGAGAGACAGACGGCGAGAGAGGGAAAACTGTGCTCTGGTAGTAAGGTGATTCCAAAAAAATAGTAAAAAAAAAAAAAAAAAACCTTAAGGCAGCTCTCCTCAGACACAGGGCCAAATCCATGCAATGTGGGCTGACAGAGAGAGAGAGAGAGGAAGAGTCAGAGACAGAAAGTAATGTGAGGCAAGGAAGCGTAATTTTGCTACCATCCCTCCCCCACCTCTGCCCCTGTTCTCCCCTAAATCCACCAGCATGTGGAGGGAAAACAAATAAGGTCCATGCCGTCGCTGCAGCACCCCGAGGACTCTGAGGTGCCTTTTGGAAAGTGATCCCAGCCCACTGCACCGGCCTCAAGTGTTGTCACGCCGTGTTAGCGCCAAATCGCTTTGCAGCAATCCCCCCCCGTCCCTCCAACAACCCACCAACAACAAACAAGATATGTATATGAACGCATTCTTTAAAGGCAGTGCGTGTGTATATATATATATATATATATTTTTTTTTTACCTTCGTTTTAGGAAAACAAATCTTAGCGATGACTAAAATGGTGGAGGAATTGATTTAATTAATGCAGCACCATGTCCTGCGGCCACATGTAATCCGTTGAGAATTCTCTAGCGGGAGCTTTCGAGGGGGGCGGTTGGGGGGAATACAAAAAGATATCCTCCGTGAGACTCTTCCAGTGGCCTGTAATGGGAGCCTCTGACTAATCCCATAATTCCTTGTTTAATTAAACTACAGAGCCGACCCTGTAGTTTTCTAAGCCAGTTTGATGGGCCTTTTCTTTTTTCAGTGTTTTGTTATTTCACCGGCATGTTACCAACTTTTACACATCATGAATACAGTCGCACACACACAAACAACCAAATAACCAGCGGGAGGACTTTGGAAAAAATATCCACCTCCACTCACACATTCTCCAGTCAATACCCACAAGTCATTGCATCAGCATCTTAGAAAATTTTGGATATAACAATGTATAACTGAGAGAGTTTTCAAATTTAGACATGCAAACCTTTCGTCCATTCAAGACCAAAATAGTTTGTGTTGGCTTTATGTGCAAACATGTAGTCGAGGCTAAACCCCCTAAAACACAGTTACCCACCTTTAGTTTGCAGAATAGACTTTATTGTTGGTTGTTTGCCTTATTATGATCATTGACTCAAGGTCACAATTTTACCTCTTTTTATTTACCACTACATCAGTGCTCAAATGTTAATTGCTGTAATAAGTGGCTTTGAAGTGTGTCATTATGTCAGAACTGTCACTTCCGACATAAATTACCATTATTAACGCTTTAGGCATACCACCTTTCAAGTGTTTCTCGCAGAAAAGTTAAGAGTTTGGTGCCACACCCAGCAACTAAACCTCCCTGCTGTCCCCTCAGGGGCTCTAATGGAGCCAAACAGCGGTGCTGACATTTCTGGTGAAAACCAACCATTCCCACAATGCTACTGTCTACATTACAGCTGTCACCCACGCACACTGGCATGCAGTTATACATGCTCACATAGTATGGAATGGACAGTGTTTGTCTCTTACATACACATGCATAAGCACTGCCTGTGAGCACATATGCACATGTTTACAAGCTTCTTTGAGTGATTTATAAATTAAAGAAAGTCATTTGGAACTGTGGATGACCAAAACCTTGAATTATTCTGTCTGCTTTTCTTACATAACATCATTTTCACCATGTTCATCGTTCTTTTTAAGGTGTGACAGTAATCCTCTTTATCAAAACAGGTTATGTCGACATCTCCCTTGTCACCTTGTCAGTTATCAAAAAAGGGTGCAGCATTAATTGCAGAGGAGAGCTGTGGTATGAACTGCAAAAAGTGTGAGATATAGCATTCTTGATCAATCCAGACTGTCATGATGCTTTGGACTAAGCTGGGAAAACTTCCAGTCACTGGAAATTATTTTTTATTTTGTTGCTCTTAGTTTCACACTTCATTACTTGTCGGGACAACAATTCAATTGTAGTTTGTGTGATTTTAATCAGTGGATATTTTTATCCTTTATGTATACAGTTAAAAATCAACTGAGCATACATGCAAGGGAGTTTTTCTACTGGGGTCCTTGCTCAAAGTCTGTACCTACGTCTTCCCAGCATGTCAGATAATTTGAACTGACCAGCTGACTCTAACCTTGAGGCTACTGCCACTCCCAATTAATAAGTTATAAGGTCA
Source organism: Neoniphon sammara (assembly GCA_900302535.1). Classification (NCBI taxonomy): domain Eukaryota; kingdom Metazoa; phylum Chordata; class Actinopteri; order Holocentriformes; family Holocentridae; genus Neoniphon; species Neoniphon sammara. The sequence continues at coordinate 20,428 of OMKZ01005913.1, forward strand.
TTTACAGACCAAATCATTTTGTTTGGGTCTGTTTTTAGCTGTTTAGGTAGCCCTGCCTCTTGATCCCACTGTCAAGTGGCATCTTCCTCCTGGAGTGACGACCTGAACAGAAACAATAGCATTATAGGAGAAAGGGCTGCTGGCAATGCTAAGCAATGTCAGCAATACAGTATGTTTTAACGTGACCCTCCAGCTCTTTGTTGATTTCCTCTTTGACTCTCCTAATGTTCGTCCTCCCAGCAAACATTTTGACATTAGATAGATGTTGAGCCATGATACCAAATACCTGCTGTGCCCCTGCCATTACTCCAGTAGTCATTGCATCTGACCTCTATCTTCCATCCTGCGGGTGGTGAAGCAGCCGTCCCATGTTGCTTTTTTGGACTGTGCCCAGCCCTTTTACTACTGTTTAACTCAGTATCCCTGTTCTGAGGTGAGGCGAGGTTCTCCCAGTTCTTTTTCAGATACTAGGGGTCTATATAGGGGACCATTTATCGCCGTTTGTTTTGCCTCTCATCTGAGGCCAATTTGCCTTGGCTATCCCTACCAGGAACAAGACCCCTAACAGCATTGCTCCCAGGGTTGCTGATGCCCACAAAAACCTCTGCCACAATAAGGTTGTGAGTCTTGGAAGTGGACGCAGGGTGTGAAGGCCCTGGGAAAGCCCATGCCAAGGTGCTCGAAAGGAGACTCTTGGGTGATGGTGGAACCTCAGATTCAGCAGGAGCAATGGGGATTACGTCCTGTTCAGCAGAACAGCCGACCAGATTTTTACCCTTCCTTATTGTATGTAATCGAGTTCATCAGTTTGCCTATCCAGTCTCCTGAGAGCCATTCATTCTTTACACTCGGAGTTAGAGCTGTGTTTGCATTCTTGTTGCTAAGTCAAGCTCATTCAAGGTGGCCAGCGGACAGTGACAAAGATGCACTTTGATCTCTCTGCAATTTATTATTTTCATGGACAGAATATCAAGGTGCCCCAAGGTCTGCAGACTGTCCAGTTCAGTGACATTAAGGTGGCATCTCTGCAGACGATGTTGACTTATTGGCTTCATTTTTTTATGTGCATTGGAGTAATTTGGGATGATAATCAGCCCCTCCAAATCTGAGACCGTGGTTTTTTCCTTGAGAAAGGTGGCCTGTTCCATTTAGGTATCTTGGAGTCTTATTGTCTTATGAAAGAGATCATGAGATTGACTGCCGGTTAGGTGCAGCAGCTGCAGCCCTGCCAGAGATGTAGTGGATAGAGGTGTTGAAGAGAGCTGAGCCAAAAAGCAAAGCTCTTGATTTACCTGTTGATCTTCCAACCATCACATGGGGTTATGAGCTCTGTGTACGTACTGAAAGACTGAGATTGCAGATAGTGGCAGAAATTAGTTTTTTCCACAAAATGACAAAGTGAAAAGCTCAGGGATACAGAAGGACTTTGGTTGAGTTGATGCTCTTCCTCGTTCAGAGAAGCAATATTCAGGCATCTTATAAAGATGAACCTTGTCTTTATTTGGAGGTGTTATGGGTAAAGCTGACTGGGACGAGACCCTATGGCAGAATATATAGGAGGGACTACATCCCCCAGCATGCTTCGTGGGGGAGGAGTGGGAGTAACTCCATCTTCCTGCATTCCTGGCAAAAGCTGGAGGGACTACATTTCCCAGCATGCCTGAGGAGTTGTGTTGACTTGTACCATCTCCTCTCCTCTCCTCTCCTGTCTCCTCAGGGATGCTATTTCCTCCTATCTCCTGTTCTCCACCCCCCACGTCCTCTTGAATCCTCCATCCTCCATCCCTCCATGCATATCTATGAGGTGCATGCTAGAGGCAGGCACTGCAGCGATCCCTACCATGCAATGACTTAAAGCAGAGAAGGAAAAGCCATGGCTGGGTGCTGGATTAGATGTGGAGAGGGATCAGCCCCCACTCTGCCCTCAAACCATTGGTAAATAAATAGGGGCACTACTAAACTTCTGGCCAGATGAAATTAGGAGGGTGAAAAGTGGATAAGAATGGCCTCAGACTGGCTTCTCTGACACCTGCAGACATAGACAGTGACAGCCAAGAGGTTAGAACGGGTTCAAATCCTCAGACCAGCTAGGACCATGTGGGTGGAGAAAGAGAACAAGTAACACTGTCTCCCCTGAAGAATAACGGGAGAGCATGTTTGGAATGATTGCACCTTTATTTTTGTTTATGTGGCCAAGTGAGAACAATGCTATGTGAACTCACTTGGCCCCAGGTAAACACATCAAGACACCTGATAATGTGGTCTTGGTCCTCTTGAAAGTGAGTTGTTGTGCAGTTCATTGGGAATGAGAAACCAACTGCAGGAAATGACCCAAAACACAAAATTTATGGATATAGGGAGACTGATGTTGACATCTGATAGCCAGCAGTTCCTTGTGCAGAGGGCAGTATGCAGTAATGCTCACAATTAGTGATTTATTCGTGTATTCTCAAATGGTGTGAACACCCGAGAAGGCCAATGATGGCAAAGAGTGCAGACAAGTCCATCATGCCCAGTATTATTTGGGTGCTAGTTGTATGGAGTAAACATATCCATGTAGTTCATAAAAGCATACAGTACGTTCAGGCTTGAGATTGTTCCTGTTTGCTCATGGCTCTGTTTGTAAAAGTTGTGTGTTTCCGTTTTCATGACATCATATCAAATTTAATTTTAATTCTTTAATACCTCAACAATTGTTGAGATATTAAACTTGTGATTTAAGTGCCGCTCACTTAAAAATTTATCTTAATAATTTCTTCTTGGGTTCAACTCTGTGAGGTAGTTATTGGAGAGCAATGCTTTCTGCAAACTTGAAATGCTAAGCTGTACGCTGAAGTAAAAGTGGTGGAAATTTGAACACAATTTTCATGATGGCAAAAACTAAAAAAAAAAAAGATAGATCCATGTTAAAAGTAATTTAGAATTATCATTAAACCAAGCAAATACAAAAATGCAATCAATTTTTCTAGTATGTCTCAAATGAAACGAAGAAAAACTGTAGGTGTGATTGCATCCTAATCTTGGTATAATCTTGATACACTGGACAGAAATATAGGGTCCCACACCACCCAAGTAGGCTGGTCTATAGCTGTTTCGTTAAAAAAGCTCAGACAATAAAATAATAGTGATTCTACAAATAAAGATGAATATCTAATTTTTTGTTACAGAATGACACCAACAGATCAATCTGAAGTTACCGTAATAATGGTAATGGGTGTGGACCATATAAATGTAATATTATAATTTAAAAAGGCATTAAGTCATATTGAGCAGGCTCCCTGGTCCCTTCCCTCTGGTCCCTATTTGCGAACACAGAGAATTACATCATCAGAAAGTGTTGTTTGGTGTGTTAATATTGTTTTAGCATGGCTGTTTAAGTGAAAAATAGGCCTACACCTGAATGCTGAAACACTCCATGTCAGTGTGGACTTTGGTGTCATGCCTCATGACTGACCAAACTTTGAAACACATTACAATGCCTATTTTCAACACGCATATCACATATATCACAGAACTGGCTCATTTACTCATTTCATCAGAAACAAAAGCATCATAAATCTTCATTTTACTTAACCTACTCCCCAATCCTGGCAAATAGTAAGGAGCTATATTTGAAATGGATAGCTGTGTGCATCAGATAATCTTCCATAGCTACTTAAAAAAAAAATAAAAAATACAGCGTGGATACATTGTGCGTGGGGGATTCAATGAAATCAGCTGCACAATAAATATATTGGGAATATTTACACCCTGCCAGTTTTTTGTCTGGGTTGCCCTGGGGCCTATAGTAAAAGAATGGTGGTACACAGATCGCCAAGGTGGTCTGGAGAGATTAGCACCCCCCATTCCCCTCCAACTCTCAGCTCCATGCCCCAGGGGATGCTGGGATATGTGGGTATTGATGTTGGATTGTATTTATCAAGAAAAAAGGCTCTGTCATATAAATAACCACACAGTGAAATAATATAGCCCTCAGAAACGTCACAGGAGGCCATGTTATTTGAAGCAGCAGTCCTCCCATCTTCCTCTGCCTCCTCTCAATATCCAACCATTTTTGTCAGTAATTGTTAACATGCATGTTGCTGCTATAAGCTTTTGTAGCAACTGATAATGTAAGCTCTGCCAGATAATGTAATAACTTTTACAAATGAAATGCTAAAATGGCAATAAAACCTGTTAATATAATAAATTACTGAATAGCATCAAATTACATTAACCAGTGGGGGTGATGATAATAATACTCGTTGAATGGATATGGTTGATGCAATAATTTGATGTTAGTACATTATCTGGTATCGTATTACATTAATGGGTTTTATTACATTTGATTCCATTTATACAGATATTTTTATTGCATTTTGGAAAATTTGTAATTTGCTGCACACTTGAGGTGGAAGATGTGCATTACCTTGTGGAAGCATGAAAACAACTACATACATACAACAACTGGATCTGTACTAATGTGTAGAGGAGACCTGACATAGTGACATAGTTTAAGTCAAGATTCAATCTTACAAATTTCACAGACTGTTGTGGTGCTTTGGGTTGAACTGGGAACACTTCCAGTCATTGGATCGATTTTTTTTTTAATTTGCTTGCTCTTAGTTTAACATTATCTTCACTATTTGAGTTCTCTATATGCTGGGATAACTAGAATTCATCTGTATTTTACTATTTTGTATTATTAGTGAGTAATTTGTGTGGTTATTCTGTCACTAAAGTTATAGACTAAATTGACAGACAGATGTTGGCAAGGTGTGTAAGATTATAAGATCTGAGTGAGTGGGTTTAAAAGGTGTAAGTAAGGTTATTAGTGCCCTATGGCACAAAATTAGCAGGGGTAGAGCTTCAGGATTGTAGCCACTAGCCAACTGGGCCAGTAAAGTTAAATATCTACTAGCCTAAAAATTCCACACAGAACATAATACAGGTAACTAACTGAACAACACCCAATTTGACTAAACGTTGGTGTAGATTTATGCATGAGACTGAGAAGTGGCTGAACATTCCAGCACAATATTACACACCAATTGGGCTAATGCACCCTGTCCTGGAAATTAACTGGAAATTCCTCATTGCCTGTAATACGTTTGCTAGCAATGTGTGTGGAGTAAGCGCCCAGTGCATAAAATTAGCGAATCCCTTGCTTATTAAAGATTTTGGAAATTGACTGTCATCTCTTCCCATGTGTTCATCCAGGCAGTCGAATGGACGACGGCTCAGATGTGGAGTCGGAGCCCGACCTTCCGCTGAAGAGGAAGCAGCGGAGAAGTCGAACCACGTTCACAGCAGAGCAGCTGGAGGAGCTGGAGAAGGCTTTCGAAAGAACCCACTACCCCGACATCTATACCAGGGAGGAGCTGGCCCAGAGGACCAAACTGACTGAGGCCCGTGTCCAGGTAAACACACTCATCTGGAAAGCCAAAATAACATACCCACCAACTGATACATACCATTGTGTCTATGTAATGACCTTGGTTTGTTGGTGGAATATTACTGTTATGAGATATCTTAGTACTCATCCATCAAGCACCTGATGGAAGGTGACATACAGGAGGAGATCAAGTCCAACTCCTTCGGTTTGCAAGATGTGCAGCTTGTGGAAACTGTCATTCAGCCGTTATTTATCCACAGATTTTCAGTGTTGTTGGAAGCCATTGTAACTATTCAACATCAACATGTTTACTGTGTTTGCCTGGGACAAGCGCACAGGATAATTGAAAATGAAGAACAACCACACATTTCAAGTAAAAGTAAAATCTAAAAATGTTGAGTGAGTTGGCCTGCCTGATCTAGTTTGGCAGGTTGTTCCAGAGCCTAGAAAGCTCTATCGGCATTGGGCTGTGATCACACAGTGTGTTTTTTTGGAATCCGCCTGCACTTTTTAAAATCATTTTCAGTGGTTTGGTTGTGGCAGATGCACATCTCCTTCAAACTATGCGCCTGGCATTGGCGCTGCCCTGGGCTCCAAGTTGAACATGTCTTAACATCAGCTGCACTCCGCAGCACTTTAATGTAAAAACAGGCTTTGAAAAAGACACCAACTCAGCACAGCACTTGAACAAGATGATAAAACTGTTTTATATCACAGACCTATATCCTCTAGTTCCTCCTCATGCTCTTCTACAAGAGCAAGCAGGGTAATCACTAACTTTCTTTTGTCAATTTTTATTTTCAGCATTATCCCCTTTGTTATTGCATAATCAGTTAACATGAATCTGATAGACCACTCAAAATCCAACCGGTTTTGAGTGGTCCCCCTGAACCAATCAGGTTAAAACTTAAAACAAGAGTAGCTCCTACACAGAAATAAGGCATCATCACAGTCACAGCAAGCAAGCCTAAATATGTCCACTAATACACAGAGTGCACCTTACTGTATTTCTCTTGGATTAGAACACTTACCATTCCTCACATTTTCAACACTAGCTTTTTTTTTTTAAAAAACACTCCATTACATATTTACCCGCTTCTATTCACACATACATAAAATGCTCTTGAGAGTCTGCCAGCTGTTCGCATCTTGCCAGAGAAGCTTCTCTTTCTTCTCAGTTAGGTTTTGACAGCTCCACTGTCTCCATGTAGCGCCGGAGAAATATACTGTAGAGTTATAACAACAGCTGTTAGGTGTGCAGCGGAGGGGTGGGGGCTCAAATGAGCTGGGGTTGCATTCCTGATGGATTTCTCACTCTCCAACATCTTGGCTGGGATCTTTTCTTCCCACCACTTTCAAGCCCACCGCTCCTTGTAAAATTCACCGCATATTAGAGAAGACTTCTTGGCTCTCTCCTGGGAGCTTTCAACCCAACAGCAACATGAATCAATCAAGGCCTAGTAAAAAAAGACGGCAGGGAGTGAAAAGGAGCATGGCATGGAAACCAGTCCACACTCTGCTGCTTACCGCTCCCGCTCGCAGACGGTGGAATAATCTACCTTAACCTGACACCAGGCAACCCACATTCAGTGGAGATCAGACAAAGTAAATCATCATGTGTCCCTCTTACCTGTCATTGGAATATTCCTGTTTGACCCAACTATTCAAAAAAAATCATGAAAAGACTGTATATACCCACATATCTCATTGCCTTTTGGTTTAGACTGCAGGGCGATTTGGAATCCAGAAGTAGAGCTGTGCTGACGACTAAACAGTCCAGTGGAGTAATTTCATGTCACCATGAATAACCAGCAGAAACTGAGTCTGGTCAAACAACAACAGCATGTGACTTCTTGTCTGCTTAGCTAGCAGTGCTCAAAATAACTGCAAAATGGCTAAAACAAAACCATTATCAAGATCATGCATGAAATAGACATATTTATGTCACCAGTAAAGGCTTAAATGATGTCATGTGATACTCCAAGTTATTTGAAAAGTAGCAGTAATTTTGTTTGGTGATTTTCCCTCGTAACCTAATTTGTGGTTTTAGAAAATCTCAGTAAGGTCAGTGCAAATTTAATTTTGAAAAGGTCACAGAAAACCGAAGAGGAAAAATCTCTGCTATATGAAAACGATTGTTACTTTTTGTGCTTGTGAAAATGGAAGGTGTATGGAAAAAAACTGTACAATTTTAGCTGTGGATTAATGTGTTATTGAGGACTAACAAATTAGGTCTTTATCAAAAGGTTATGCCTCTCAGCATCATGCAGTATTTGCCAAATACTACATGTTAATATTTTGATGTACTATTTTTAAATGCCTTTCCCTGGTAGAGCTCCTTAACATTTCAAAGAGGAAAACATGAAAAGCCCTCTTCCAAAACTGTTCTCAACTGAACTATATTAGCAAGAGAAGATCGTGTGTACCTGCTCACCATCCAATCTGATTGCACCAACACTGTTCCACAGTGTTTTACAGTGTCGTATAAAAACGAGTTTGTCTGCCACAGCATGGTAGTCAAATTATAACACTCAGTCTGAAAACACATATTGAAAAGTGCCTGCAGTAGATCCTTAAGAAAGAAATATGTGTGAGGTAGTAAATAAATAAATAAATAAATAAAACCTCATGTAACTTCTTTAGCCACCACAACTGGTCTGTAGTGACTTCATGAATGGATTTGGAAAAACTTAAAGTCACAAAAAAGGCATTTTGTAATATTTTCTGATTGAAACAGGATGTTGGGACAGGACGTAGCACACTGAGAGACTTTTCATGACTGGGAAGTTTGGTAATTTCATTGTGATTTTAATTTACCACTTGGCCCTGCAGGTGCCAGAGATGAGATGTGTTGAAAAGGGCTCATCATTATACTGTCAAGCCAATGTGACTGGCTACTGAAATTTTCAAAGGCGCTCACCAGGCAAAGGGTGCTTGTTATTCCCATTTCATGTTTCATGATTTCCAGAACTATGTTTATTACAGATTTAACACATACACAGGAAATACTTTGCTAACATTAACTAACTGTGGTATATTAAATTAGTCCACCCACATGAGGAGAGCGACACTGGCAGATTATATCAAACTCATTTGCTGCTTTGATGTGTTCAGTCCAGTGACCGACAACTTCAAAACAACATCAGGAAATCAGCCTCAGAGGAGGCAGATCTCTCAATTTAATGAACTGAAAATATAGCTGACCATGATCACAGCCAGTCAAATCTATGAAAGAAAAATAATATCTATTATTGTTTGTACGTGCAGCATTTATTAAGCTCAGGTAAGGACACAAATGTGAGATGTTACATCTATTAAGGTAACATCTCCATCACAGAAAAATCTCATTTTAAGTGCGGGATGGAAGTGATTATGTTCCAGGCATTAGTCAGACCTTTAGGTGTTACCAGGGAAAATAAGGTATTACAAAGAAGATTTAGTTTTGGATGCCAGACACCCCAGAATATGAATGACAACCCCTTATTTTAATCTTTGGCGAGTAGCCATGGAATAAGCAGGATAAAACCCTTCAAGGTGCAGGTTACTTTATGTTTAGTGGTTCTTCGCCTCAGTGTCATCCATTCAAATCGTTTAGTGTACGCCTTGAAGGGTTTTATCCCTTACATTTTAGCACTCTTGTCATGTAAGGATAGACCAGACATTTAAGTTGGAGGTATCCACATGCACACACCTGTGTACACACACACACACACACACAGTTACTTAAGTCTTCACATATCACACGCTGGGATGCGAAGTACAAACAATTTATGTTTCTAATTTTGCCAGAACCAAACACTTGTGTAAGAGGGTTAGGACCAATTTAATAATAGAATTTTTATACTAATGTCTTCATTTTGATTTCTTGCAGCAATAGTTTTGTACTCACATTTAAGGTCACATATAGTTTTGCACACTTGTAATGAAGTTTTGTATCTCTGTTTTCAGTTTGCATACTCTTGAATGTATTTTGCAAGTTCATAACTTTATATGTATACCCCTTTATATGTACATATTCATGCATAATTTGATTCCCAAACTTTTTCATGAAAGGTCACACAGACTTTCTTTAATAAAACAACAACAACAACAACAACAAAATACACTGTACATACTTCTAGCATTGGCTTTGTGCACTAGTACAGTCAATGGACCATTTGCTCTTAACCAATCATCTACCTTCAGATACAATCTAGGCCAATTATATGCAGCAGTTGCTTTAAGTTTACAAAATTTTTAGTACAAAACGTCTGTAACGAATATGCAAACTGGAATTAAAAACTTTGATCTTTCCTGCAAATTGCAAACTTGTACATAATCACAGAACCTGAAATTCCAGTTGAAAGAAAGCTGAAAGCTTCACAAAATGAAGGTACTAGTCTTAATTATCTGTCATTAAACTAGCCCCATACTTCTTCGAATGATCAAAAGTCCCTCTGATAATCTTAAAGATTACTTTAAAAGCCTGAACCAGCCCTCTAACAGTTTTAACAGTGAACATCAAAATTTGAGAACTTCTTGAGTTTCGTACCTCTGCCCTTAAGAGCAAAACAATCTTGACTGACCTAGATTTGTCTGTTGGGGTAGAGGTACTGTACAGTACATCCATCCTTGTGGTGAACCTTGCTTTGTACAAAAACGGCGTGTGTCAAAGTCAGCTTAAAGCAAACCCCTTGGAGTCACTGGTTTTGAGGCACCACAAAGGAACAAATGGGATTTGTGTCAATCAATGAGTTGGAAGCGGTCGTCGTGTACCAGGACCAGTGTTCAAACAGAAAGCGTTATTATTAGAATTTAAATGAATTTCTTTCAGTCTCTCTTTCTACTTCTGATAGTTATCAGGCTAATCCTCCCCCCTCCACTCTCTCCCTCCCAGCTCCTCTTTAATTAGCAGCAACAACCCCAGAGAGAGAGAGAGAGAGAGAGAGACAAAGAGACAAAGAGACAAAGAGAGTGATAAAGACAGACTCTTCTCTCTGGGCTCTTGGTTAGCACTTGCGATGATGTCTGATCAGTTTCACCAGGTTGCAGGAGTTTTCGTTCCTGTCTCACCAAACTGCAGCAGTAAACATGTCGCTCCTACCAATGACGCCGTCCCCCTGTGGGCCAATCAGAAACAAACATGCCACCTCATTTTGACATTTCAGTGTATCGTCCACCTCAGGCATATCAGAGTAATTTGGAAAATGCCAGAATTCAGTGGTGGGGTGCATCATTCTGCAAAGTTTGATGAAGTCGAATCTTTTGACACCTTTCTGTAGTGTCATTATAATTAGTGATTTTAGCTGACATTTTTCTTGATAAGATAATGTAGATTAATTGAAACCCTTCATCAGCCTTCTATTTTTTATTCTATCATCCTGCATTTTAAGCCTTTTTACTCCAGGCTTGGCAGCAGCGCCACCATCGTCTTCTATGGGGAATCTACTTTTTATAAACTTTTAGCGCAGATTTTGTTAGTCAGTGTTACTGGTTGCAATTACCCTATGGACGTCTTTCCTGCTGTAAACACGAGGTAGGGGAAGAAATCTACCAGCGCCTGGATAGAGTCCTAGTTGAAGCCGACTGGTTTTCACTTTATTGCATCAGGTGCATTTCTGGCTCAAGTTGAAAAATTTCGAATTAAGCAAACGCCTCGTTTGCTTCATTCAATCCCCATCTAACAGCAGTTCCTGAAATACTGAAAGCAAGCAAACACACAGCGATAACACTTTGGAAAACGTCTTGGCTTTCGCTTCACTGCCAATTGCTGAACGCCTTTTCACCTCGGTTGGCGTCACCCAGAGTGAAGTTGCGTCCATTTCATTCCGCTCGCCTTCTTCCATTGGCTTTACATATATTGACACCCACTCCACATTTTTTCTTTTTTGTATTTTAGAGTTTAAAGTCAGTTTGAGTTAAAGTGAAAAGTCAGTTTGAATATCCAAAACCATGATGTGATTACAGAAATGTGTGCGTGTGTGTGTGTGTGTGTTTATGTATTCATATATGCATTATGTCCACGTCCATGCGTTGGTATGTGTGTGTTTTCATATTTATGATCATGTCCGTGGCTTTGGAGTCTGTAGGTGTTTGTGTGTGTGGCTGCTGCTGTCCATCTGTGTGCAGTAAAAGCCCATGTCAAATGAGGAGAGAGAGAGAGATGGAAAGAGGCCCGTTTTGTCCAACCTCTCTAGACTGGTGACCTCTTGAGAGAGAGAGGGAGAGAGAGAGAGAGAGAGAGAGAGAGAGAGAGAGAGCGGGAAAGACAATGAAAATGGCCATGAGGTGAGAAAACTAAAGGTACGATGGAAAGCTTTTAGTATGGAGTTTCATATGAAGAGGCAGTAGAGACATTAGCGAAGACCCATGCTGTAATAGAAAGAGGTAGAGGAGTGGGGGTGGAGGGTTGTAGAGAGAGAGAGAGAGAGAGAGAGAGAGCTAGAGGTAGAGAGAGATTGATGTCAGGTCTTTTCATGCCTCTCAGTCTCCGTTCTGTTGGACTTTTCTGCTGTGAAATTCAATCAGGTTATCCAGGTTTTACTGCTCGTCCTGGACATCAGCTACCCCTCAACACACACGCACACACACACACACACACACACGCACACACTTGTTAGATACTGCACAAGCACATACACATACACCACCAGTTCCCTCCGTAATCCTAGGAAAGACATCAACTCACTAGCTGCTTAACTCCAGATCATGCACGCACGTGACTCTGCGGGATATTTCCGTGTCTCAACCACTTGTCTTATTTATTCTCAGAACTAAAGGTGACTATTATATTTTTAATCCCAAAATGGGTTGTTTGCATTGTTGGCGTTCCTTGTTTTTGCTAATAGCGACCGGGAGCTACAAGCTGACGGAAAACCAGCTGAATGACAGCTAAGTGCCTGTTAAGGAAAGATGAAAGAAATTCAAAATTTTGCTTCACCTCAATCCTGTAAACATGTTTGACTGGCTGGATTGAAGAAGCTACACTGTAACAACTGGGAAAAAAGTGGAAAAAACTGTCATCGGAAATAGTACATGAAAACTGGGCTGTGTAACATTCCATTCCTTCAAGTTTTTGCCACATTATTGCTTTGTGTTGAACAAGGAGTCTCCCATTTGTGTGTTTGTTTTAATCAAAGAGGAAAAGAGAGAGCGAGAGAGAGAGCGAGCGAGAGAGAGAGAGAGAGAGAGGAAGGATGTCAGGAAGATGAGCAGAAGCAGAAGCCAGTTCAAGGTGACATTGCAATGTGATTTCAGAGCAAAGCGTCAAGCCTCTTAGAAAATCACTGCTTACTGCACACACACACACACACATACACTTACTGACACGCACAAACACACACACACAGTGACACACAAACGCTGCTGTAGCGAGTGCATTTGCACTCGCCTGCATGCACAAATGTAAGGCTTCAACCAGCACCAGGTTTTGAAGGCTGATACAGATACCGTGTTTTTGCATTAGAATATTTTTGTGTTGCCAATAGATATATATATATTTTTTTAAATATCCAGCATCTTTAAATTTGACCAATTTTACGCCAGAAATTCAGTGTCTCTCCCAGAATTTTGTTCTAGTCAGAGTGGAAACGCCTCTGAAACAGCATGTAGACCATCATGGGACACTGATACAAAACTCATGAAATTCGTGGAAAACTGCAGGATACATTACTGCCTTCAAATATAAAAATGAATTCGCAGTACGTTACTCAATCATTAAATGAATAAATAAAATGTGCAAGCAAATAAATATCAAGTCAGGTTTTCGTCGGGGATGAACCTCCATCATATCAAATGTGGACGACACCACTGGATCACATCTGTAAAGCCAATATTGGCCTGACACAGTGTATCCGAGCTCACACACGCACATGCAGTGCATATACTCTCCCATCCACAGTAATGTGTTACAGAGCGCTCGATAAGTTGTTGAACTGAAAAGTAAGACTCCACTTCTTCCCCTACTCTTGCAATAGCACCTTGGGGCAACACCACCTGCTCTAATTATTTGAGTCTCCTCTACAAAAATAGGAGTCCAAATGATCTCCTCCACTTGAAAGGCATGTTTTCATTTGCACAAAATGGAAAAAGGAGGATTCCTGGAGAAAGTAAGTGGGTGGAGAGCTGGAGGCAATGCGTTGATTCCCCGCTACTGCTGCTGCTGCTGCAGTGTGCACGTGTGTGTGTGTGTGTGTGTGTGTGTGTGTGCACATGTGTGTGTGTGTTAACTCATCTGAGTGTTATAGTGTATGTAGTTGGCCTCATTCAAATGACACACGTGACCAAAACACACTTATCTTCCTGTCTGATGTGGGACTTGAGTGTGAGTGGGGCAGAGAGAGGTAGAACAGAGAGAGAGAGAGAGAGAGAGAGAGAGAGAGAGAGAGACATGCGATGTGAGTATGTGTCTCAATAGTTACAGGCTGGTACTTGCTATGAAGCTCTGTCTTTTTAGTTGTGTTTAATTAAGACCTTGGAAATTAGTGTCCTGCTGAGTTGAAAAAGAGGCCAGTTTAGCCTTTGGCAACACACACACACACACACCCCTTCCTCATTTCACAATCTGCCTGATCTGGCTCACTTTACTGGACCAGGGGGGTTATGTGTGCCTGTGTGTGTTTGTGTATGTGTGTGTGTGTACGTCTGGTGCCATGGCTGCTGCTCTTCTCAGTTGAAATATATCACTGTTTCAATCACATTGTCAAGGGAAGGACCGCTGTGGACATCAGAGTTTTCTTACCATTGAACAGGCGCTGAGGGGGTCGGGTCACCTTGCCTTGAGAAGCTGCTGACCCTCAAAGAATTTCATCAGTCTGTGTTTCAATGGAGAGTTTTAGTGTCCCAAATGCCATTTCAGAAGCTTTTCCCCCGACAAATGAATCCCCCTGAATATAAAATTCTGGAAGGAACGCTGTAACACTATCAAGGCCTTAAAAAGTATTAAAGTGTCTTAAATTCTGTTATTAGTAGCCTTAGTTTTCCAGTTTTCTCTTTCTTTCTTTCTTTCAACTGATAGTTAAGTTTAGGTAGCCTTGAAAAGGCCCTAAAAAGTCTTACATTTTGCTTTCTGAAACCTGCAGATACCCTGCTGGTGTACAGTATTTTGTTTTTGCAAATTAGAAATTAGGAAGATGTGAACTGGAACTACTGAATTTGCCAAAAGCTTCTAAACCAGACTTTCTGAAAGTATTTCAAGTTGAAAGCTATGAGGTTGTAACCGTGTTGCCATATGGTCAGATCGGAGTGTGTGTGTGTGTGTGTGTGTGTGTGTGTGTGTGTATGTCCTTTGATCATTGGTCTTAAAGGCGTTTAGCTGTCAGGACGTTGACGCCTCCTCTCCCTCCTCTTTGGCCTCCATTCATTCTATTGTGGCTGCATTCAGCTTTCTGTCCTCAATGGACCAGCCCCATTTGGAGAGCAACGCATGATTAACTTCACACACACACTCCATTTACACTTAATAAACTGCACACACACTCCATTAATGGACTATTAACTGCTTCTCCCAGCCAAAGATCAAGCAGCGCTTTTAAAATCACATGTACAATAGGATTTGGTGGCTGTTTACAATTAAAGCTTTCTCATTTTAGTACTTATGCTGTAATTAGACAGGAACTAAATGGGTGATAATTTGTGTTCTGCTTTGTAGACTGGCAACACATGTTTACTCTCACACATAAGACAACATTGCCATTATGCACAGATGTTATGTAGTTATGCACACATAATCACGTCTCTGTGACTGTAGTTACTGTAGTTTCAAAACATTAAAAATGATCATCAGAAATAACCATAAATAATAATTAATTAATAATTTAGACATTTTTACACTAGCTACATCAAGTACACCAAGTGCAAATTTGAAAAAGGGAAAATTAAAAGCAGTTTTAACAGCATTTTCTCAGTCTCAGTCACTCTCAATCTCCCTGTATACTTAATAGTTTTAAACACATCATTTATTTATTTATTTATTTATTTATTTATTTGTCTATTTTATAAACTTGTAGAAATTCCAACCAAATTTGACATGCTGCTTTTATTTATTTATATTTTATATTTATATTATATTTATACTTTTACGTTGTTCTGCCAGGATGAAAGTATTTTTTTGCTTCACCTAACTGATAGTTCAGGTGCCCTCTCTTTTGACAGGTGTGGTTTAGCAATCGAAGAGCCAGGTGGCGAAAGCAAGCAGGAGCCAATCAGCTAGCAGCATTCAACCACTTGTTGCCGGGCGGATTTCCTCCTACGGGGATGCCAACGCTACCGACGTACCAGCTGCCGGAGTCTAGCTACCCCACCACCACTCTGTCACAAGGTGCAACAGCAATGACTTTTACACTGTTTACAATGTTAGCTAGCTGTGTCCCGGAGAGGAAACAATAATACATGCTGAGTTAGGGTTAGACTGATGTATGGTAACAGTACTGTCCTTGTATTAAAAATGGGATGTGGTACACTCCTAATATTACATTTTTTTAATTAATATTATTTATTTTATATGTTTATTTATTTATTTGTTTGTAGTTTTTATTAATACTTGACTGGCTCTCCAGTAAGACACCAATCTGAATTAAAAGAAAAGATATTTTGATCAGATTTCACAAAAGTATGTATAAATAATACAGGATACTTACATTTGGTTGTAATTTATTGGCAAATTGAAAGATTTTGAACATTAGCATAAAAGATCAGCTATACATCTATATCAGCTATCTACAATCACTTTATGACCTAGATCTGTATTATATTAACTACTTTACATTTTGAAAATGCAGATGATTGTATCCTCATATATATATGTATGTATGTGTATATATGTATATGTATATATCTAAAAATAGATTTGAACATTTTTTTTTTTTTTTACCAATTACACCATAACTAGTATATGTATAATTTAATGACAGCCAAACAAGTTCGAAATTGCCAATGTTCTTATTTCTCTTGGAACTACAGTTTAATTGCATTTCTTTACATAATATCATAAGTATATAAATAGTTTAGGATGTTTTTC
>OMKZ01005916.1:7512-19035 GCA_900302535.1 Neoniphon sammara
AAAAAAAAAAAAAAAAAGAAAAAGAAGAAGTGGCGTCTAATGGACCGAGGAGCTGTCGGATGGCGAAGAGGAAGTGTTAAAATGGGAGACTGGAATGGCAGGGCAGAAAGTGTTATGGTAGAAGTGGATCTAGAGTTGAAAAGCAAAGTAAAGGAAGGACATGCAGTGGTCACTGTGGGCAACTCGTGACTTTTGAGGCTGCAAACTCCTTTAAATGTGCTCAGTGCCACTGCATCGACATTGGACTAGAAGAGAAGACCTCATTCACTTCTTTGTCTGGAGTGTAATGTAGCATTGTAAAGTTTGACTAGATAAATGAACTACAAAACTGCTACTAAAGCTGCATATTTTTGATATGATGTATCAGAAGGTATCCTTTCTAAAGTAACCACACTTGTAATTTTTATATGTATTGGTACCAGATGTGTACAGTTTGTCTGTTATTATAAAAAAACAAAACAAAAAACAAAATTTTATATCTATTTAAGTATTTAAAAATGCTGTCATTTTCAATCCTATTGAAACTGAAGCAGCAATGCTGTCCCTGCTCAACATGATCTAGATATTTAACAGGGCTGATTTTTTTTTTTTTTTTTTTTTTTTACATTATACATTTGTAACAACCCTTGGGAAACATGTCCATGCTCTATCAAGTGCTTTTAAAACGCCAACTAGTACTTTGAATGTGACATTGAGTCAGGCTGCACTTTCACTGTATTATACACCACTGACTATGTTTGCATGTAAGCTGCAACTTGCTCTCCTAGGGTATCATATACTGCATGTAAATGTAGCCATTAGTTATGTTTACCTACAGTCTTCCATTGAATTATCTCTACTCAACCCTGTTGAATTTTAAAGAAAATTGCCTTGGGTAAAATTAAATGTTTGAGAAAATTATGTTCTGACTGACAGTTTACGCAAGCACATTGTCCAGTTGTATCTGGGCACGCACTTTGTTGTTTTCCCTTAAAACTTTTATATCTAATTAGGAATTTAATACTTCATAAATCTTTCCTCATCTTTAATCACGGTAGATGCAATAATACTATGAAAATTATATGACTGGAAATTGCAATTTGATTATCTATGCAAGTCGGGTTATATCTTTGTTGACAATTTGCCCTCTTCACACAAACTACCTTGACCCCGGATCTTTTTTAACGGAAGGAGAAATGTTTTTAGAATCAAAATGTTTAAAAAAATTTACATAAAATAAAAAATGTGAGCTTGCACACATCAGTGCTTTGGATGAAAATAATTCCACCAGGCATTTATAACCATAATAGCAAAAATATTCTCCTACTGAAGTGCTTATTCACATGATACTTTGGTTATTTTGCCTGGTTGAAATTTCATTTGGCATAAGGCTGACTGGTTGATAGGTTTTCAGATGTCAGTGATTAATCCTGATAATGGATTTGTAAGCTGCATGTTAACATAGTCAGTGTCGATGAAAATTGGAAAAAGCAATGATGTAGAAGATGACCTTAAAATTAACTGATCATGCCTGTGTATGTTTTTTTTGTTGTTGTTGTTGTTTTCCAGTTTGACACTGAATAACACTGGTTGGGTTGTGGTTCAGTATGTTAAGTCCAGTACTGTATTCAGAATTGATCTGAGTTCAGTGTTTGTTGTGCACCAGTAAGCCCAAGGAAGAGGAGCTTGCATACTCCAGGTCATTTTACCTATTACAGAAAGTTCATATCTCAGAGCATCTGAACGAGAAGGCCAGTGAATATCATGAGAAAACTATTAACAGTGGCCATGCTTCTGCTGTGGAGAGCATTTCCATGGAGGCAGTGCTTTCTACACTGACAGTCAGAGTAGAGGGCTGCTACAGGCTTTTACAATGTTTCTGAAATTTATACATTTCACCCGTGAGAGCTAATGAGGGCTACCAGACACTGAAATGTCACAATCTTGTTTACAAATAGCCTTTATTGGGCTGCCCCCAAGTAAAGAGTTTTTGGTCGACTAATGTCCATGTCCATTTTACCAGCATGTCTGTTCGATGGTACATTCTTTCTGTGCACTAAGTGAAGTCATGCAAATGATTCCGCATTATTTGGTGTTGAAGGTCAGGGTGTGATCCTTCATGAAAAAAAATTGGCGATACAACTAAAACATTCTTTGTTTGACCTTTGATGACTGAGTAGTTGATGAATCAATCAAAAGGGGGCAGCCCCAAGAACTGATTTCTAATTTGTAGCCTTCCATAGCTTAACATAGCTAAATTTGGTGCCTGGCAGGAATGAACTGTTTAGTGCAAAATGATCTACGTTTGTGTTAGGTCACATTACACCAAAGAGAAAGCAGTAGAAGATAGTTCATGTCATCCATTTGTCGCCTTATCACTCTTAATTTACCCTGTCACATGGGAGCTCGTTCATCTTGTGGTAACATGTATTGGATCTCCTTGATTATCCAAACCCTTGTGTCAAGTTGAAGCTCTTGCACAAAATGACAGAATGTTTTAAGGGATGGACGAGGTGCGGAAGATGGCATCCCTCTGACGACGTGCAAAAGTATCTTAATATGAAACATCAGGGGGGTGGAACAGTTCACAAAGCTCACAGTGCAGTTGACTTTCCATATGGCAAAGCTGAAAAAAATGCCATAACCAGTCTAAATTTGCGGTTTTCTTTATTTGATACAGTAAAGTTTTGCATTTTTTAAATACTATTCACCCGAATTTGCAAACCACTTGCACTGAAGGTGTTTGAAAGCCACCTGGCATATCTATGAATGTGAATAGTATTATCTCTTGTAAGTTGAGTGCCAGAATAAATTTGACAAAGTTAAATTTAGATAAAGAAATCAAGTTACCAGCAATTAACATGTGCGAGTGTCCCCTTCTCTTGTCAGAAGAGCCAGATGTGAAAACACTGGAACAGAGCCAGCAAGTGTAGCTGTCTGTGTCTGTGTATTTCCAACCACAAGCAATCAGTAAACTGAATGTTGTTTCTTCACCTTTATATTCAAAACAAAGAGTCATGTCATGTGTGTACCATTCATGTATTATTCCACCCCGGTGCATATCGCACAGTGAGCCGTGAAGGCCAGATGACGTCCAGTCCGAAGGCCAGCATCTGCACCTTGTCCATTGTGTTAGAGCCCACAGTAAAGAATGTGGTAATAGCTGTCCATGTTGTTATGATGGAATAATATAATGCGCATTACGAGGAGTGGACCTTGAACTCAGAATACTATATCGTTGGGTGTTGTGTTGCATAGAAACCCAGTGTAAGGAATATCTCCTTTTCTGAGATGCTGTTTTTTTTTGATGCTGTCTTTTATATTTATTTAGATGCATATTTTTAATCAGCATAATTTTAGCATATCTAATGAATTACCCTCCACTGTTTTATGATGAGATTTTGACTCCATGATCTGCAAAGTTGGTACCATGTTTGTTCATCATCTCCATTGTTCCTTACGCAATAGAGGGTGTCAAATCTGAAAATGTTCTTACTGTGAAAAGCCCCAAAAGTGAACTTCCCCTTATTTAAGATCAGTGAAATGTATATAATAAACATCAGAGTGCCTTTATTGCAATCCTAATGATGTCTGCAATGTGATTTTCAATCAGAATTTGGGATGGTAATGACCAGGGACTAGCTTTATATTTTTTGTTTAGATTTTATTTTCTCTTTGGTGACATATTTCTTTTTAAATATTTATCACAATTCCACCTATTCTATGTAAATATGTACTATTTTGAGTGTCATCGACCAGCAGCCCAATTAGCACATTGAGTACCCTGGACCTGTTTCCATTCACTAACTAGTGTAGTTACCATTAAAAGGTACCTGGACAATAAATACATGCAATAAACCAGAGCTTGAGTACTGAGTATGATTGATCCAGACTTTAGTTCATCTACACCATGCAAGTATAAGCAAAATGACCTTCACTGGGGCGGTGGGATTTATTATACTTCTACAATTATCATCTCTCTTACAGCATTTATATATCTTAAGAAATATTATGTAGCCCTGAATCATACTATCCATATGCACGATCAGCCTACCTAGGAGTAAGCAGAACATTTCCTTGACATTTTAATGTTAAATATTACTCAGAGTTGTGTGAACTAAATGCTGAAATCACAGTATTGGCTTTCTCAAAGGAGCTGGTGCGTTACTGTTGAAAGTTGCTGCAGTGTCTCCCTGGAACAGACTCAAGAGGGCACTCTTTCCTCACCAATAACATTCAATATATTTGCTTTGCTCCATTTGCAGTGATCCTCCCACCCAAATGGCAACACAAGAAATTGTCGATGATACACAGAAAATTAACTGTAAATCATTGTGTTTGCTGTTCAGATACAAATCTGAATAGATTTTCCTCTGACTGTGGGAAGAGTGGAATTCTCATTGGATTTTCTGCAACGGCCCATTGTCTGAGAGGATTAGAGAAATAAGCACTACAAACACCACTCATTCACTGTTTACTACAGCAATTGATCGTTAATAAATCACTATGATAATCAGCTTCATTTGTGTTACGCTTGACCGTCGGCTTTGTCTCCAAAGTGCTTTGTTTACTGGAGAGAACACACTGAACATGTATTATGACTATGGGAGAGGTTTAACTCTGTTTTGACTGACTGATGATGTGGCATGTCATGTCTGATGTGGTTGTTGTTCCTGATCGTTTCAGGGAAGCATACTTAGTTGTGCACCTGAAAAAGTGTCAGTAGTGTCCTGTGGGTGCTAAGTGATCAAATACCCCCAGAGATTAGTAGCACTGTATTAGCCCCAGTTGGACTAATAACTAATTAGAGAATGAAATTTCCTATTTGAAAGATATTAATGTGCTGCTCAATCAATGTCTTCCAGGACCTTGAGGGTTTAAATGTAGGAAATAACCATCAATTATCCCGCCTTTCAAGCTGAATATAAAGTATGAGCTGTAATTAAAATCTTAGTTGTTGTAGCAGAAGTGTGAAATGACCGGAGCGGTAAAGCTGTTGGTGTCTGACATTGAGTTCTCACCTCTCAAAGAAACCGAGAGCTGTGTTTTCCTGCCTGTTGTCTCTTCATGTTACCTTTGACAAGACCTTTCTGCAATATTGCCTGTAAACAACATTTTCCTTTCACTGTGGCATGATGGCATTTATAATGCGTCAAGGTAGAGAGAACCAAGTGGGGTGCATATAAATGAAATGGGTTGGAATCATATGCAATATCATATATCAGTCAGCTGTCAGTTGCTTTTTATAGTTGAGTTCGGCCATAAATTTCCTAAAAACCTGTTGTAGAACATAATTAGAGCTAGATACCAAAGTCATCCACATATTCTCAACTTAATTCATAATAGACTGTGAAAAGTGGAGATTTTGATATTGACCTTACAATTTAAAGTGCACAATCAAGATTGAGTCACCGATGAATCCACCTATTAGTTCCGTAAAGTTTGGGCATACAATAAATATTTGTTAAAAGGCATTGCTGATAAAGATGACTTCTTTTTTCTTAGCTCTGAATTCCTTTAACAAATTGGCTGTTCACAATTTGCCCTGATCACACAAACTACAACTGATCACTACCAAAATATTGATAAAAGCAAGTTGAGTTGGTTCCTTTTTGCTGAAATTTGCTGAAAGGAGAAGATTAGTTAAACATACAGATTGTCAGATATTGTTTCTTACGGAGCATATTAAAGCTGGCAGTGCTTAATATTTGGTCCTTATTCAGTAAGCCACTCATGGAAACTTACCCTGTAATTATAACTTTTTTTCATCGTGCCAGGCTAGACAGGATAAGAGCGGTGGGGTGTGTCTGTGTTGTCTTGCTGGAAGTTATTCTCTCGGGATTTTTCAACATTTGAGAATACTGCAGTTATTTTGAAATTTCAATGTGTGTGTATATATGTGCTTGGTTTTCCATCTCTTCCATTTTTCTCAAATAACTATTATTTCTACGTGGCAGTTGGCTGCAGGTGCTGCCCTTGCTTCTATGGGTGTTAGAATCAGCCTTAGTCCCATTTCTGATGCTGTTTACCTGTGGATACAGGTGCTGTCCTTGTTTCTGTTGAGTTTAGCTTGATGAGATTGTGTGGCAGCTCTCCCCATGCCCCACATCTTTTTTTCTAAATCACATTTTGCTGTTTAGTAAATGAAGACGTTAATGGTCTGTAGTTAATGGTTCATTTCAGACCGGAGTGCTAGTATTCACCCATTAATCAAAGAGAACAGCTTGGATCCCACCCTTATCTGTAATAACAGACTAATCTCAAAGCTTCCTTTTCACGGCTAAATTCTTAAAAAGGTTATCTACAGGTGACTTTGACTACTTGAATAACATCTGAGAAATTTCAAGCCGGTTTCCATAGCAGCCATGGCACAGACACAGCCTGCTGGTGCAAAGCAGCTGTCTGTGGTTGTGTTATCAGATCTGCTGTCTGTGATACTGTTGATCCTAACATCTTCACTGACAGGCTCTGCAACTGGGATGGGCTCTCTGACCTAGATTTAAATGGTTTCAGTCGTATCTGCAGGTCAGAGTTTCTTTGTCCCAGTGATTTTTATTGTGAAAAGCTTGATATTGTTTGTGGAGTTCCACAGGTGTCTGTTCTTGGGCCAATTCTGTTTAAATATTTGTAATCGCAATTGTTTTGATGATAAACAACTTTTCATGCCATTACCTCCTTATGATTTGGGTGCCGTGGACTCACCGGTGTAATGCTTGATAGACATAAAGGAGTGAGATCCCTCAACAAAGCTTTTCTCAACCTTTCATTTAAATACATGTGGTGTTGCTGAGATTCAAGACAAACTTTTACCTTTTTTTGTCTTCATTCGGAGATGCATTTCCAATTTTAGCTGTTTCAGAAACATGGGTAACTGAAGAGGTCTCATGATGTTTCAAGCTATCATGCTGTTGATATGTGTAAGAAGGCAAGAACTGGTGGTAAAATTAAAAATTAAAAATTATCACTGGTGGCATTTACAAGCAAGCACATACAAATATTGACACTTTTAATAGCAGCCTCACCACAGATCTCCTGAAGAAAGGGTATTCAAACTACTTTTACCCACATATTTCTAAACCAAGAAGAGTAATTTCATCATCATGCAACACTTACTGATAACATTTTTACTCTGACATCTCTGACCAAAAAGGGTAAAGTTAAAATTGGTATAATAAATCACAACTGCTCCATCTCCTTGGCCTGTAGGCCAGGGTTTATGGAGGTGGGAGTAGTTTAGGGGGGGGGGTTCAATTAAGGAGAAAGGATCTCTGGGGTAAAACCAATTCTCTATCAGGAGAAGAAAATAAAGATTATGACAAGAAATAACATTAGAGCAAGTGAGAGACTTATTTTTCAAAGACTTCACGTGGAGAAGACTACCTAGCTATTAATGGATATTGTCAGACATTTACACAGTTAAGTCATTCAAAGTCTCGAGATCCTGTGACTACCAGAGGGAAAATAAAAATCCACCTTAGTATCCACATTGTTTGCAGGTCTAACAAATCATTAAAGTATCTCTGATGGGAATAGGTGCGCAGAGAAAGACCTGTAAGACACAAAACTAGAAAAGGCTAAATTTTCTGAAGAAAAGCCTGTAGTGAGGTGAAAGATAATTTTAGGGTCTCAAAGCTGAGTAACATAAGTCACATACTAACTATTTTACTGACTGAAAGTTTCACTGGCTGCTTGACATCATACTATCTGAGTGATGTTTGTGCCCTATTCACAAAAGTCTCTATGATGTTGTTCATTGCTTCTTCATGCCTTTTGTCCCAGTGCCATGCCACCTTTTTCTGCAGCAGTTCTCTTAGTGGTTCAGTGAGTGTTGAGAGGTGCGGTATGAATTTCGTTAGGTATGTTGCCACAACCAGAAACTTGTGTCTCCAACTCCGTGACAGCTTGGACTTTGCTAGGGTCAGGTTTGATTCTGTCTTGTCTTAGAATGTGACAAGGGTTCTTCACCTCATGGATGCCTACTTTGCTCTTCTCCTTGTTGAACCTCATTTTTATTTTTCTGGCTCTCTCCAGCACTTGTCTTATTCTCCTGCTCTGTTCATTCTTGTCCTTTTCATATATCAGGAAATCATCGATGTACATCACAGCCCCTTCAGTGTCCTCAAACATCTGTAATGTTCTCTTCTGAAACACCCCCTGCGCCCTCTTTATTCCAAACGGTAAACCCTAAGTATATTTATCTTCCAATGGCGCGGGCATGAGCTCAGCCTGTGCATTCTGGGTAACAATAGGTATCGTACATGCACTGCTCTCCTCCGTGCCTTAAAGCTGAGCATCTGTTGCTGTGCGCACGTTGAGTCTCCTTCAAGTGTCATTGTCTCTAATGCCTTCAATTATGCAGCCTGTTATTATGCCATCCAGTAAATGTTCATACTCACAGTTCTTAGACAGAATCCTGAGATCTGTTAAAAATTGGTCAAACGTCTCATCTGGCCTTTGTGTTCTGTTGTTGAAAACATGTCCTTCATTCGTAGTGTTATTTCTGGGTGTGCAGTGGTTCTCAAATTTGCTAATAAGTGGTTTGAGCTTGTTCACCTCATTGGCCACAAAAGTGAGCGTGTCATACAGCTCCTGTGGTTAGTGGAGCAATAGCGAGCACTGTAACTTTTCTAGTTTTTCTCGCTCGTACACACATACAGCCTGAATTCCATCTTCTCCTGTTTTCAAAGTTGTCAGGGATCTCAGCGAATCCATTTTTTCTTGCTGGAGACAAAAGTTTCTCTCTGACACCATGTTATACACTCAACCCAACAAGAAATGTTGAGTTCCTTCTTATGAGTACAAGGAAAAGCTGCAAAGCCATGGCAACAGACCCATGCTCCAGAAAAGTAATTGAAAGTATCTCGTTATTCACGATAATAGCAAATTTTATACCTTCATGGAAATCATCACAAGGATATGGTAAATACTACACATACCACCCAGCCCTAAGAGGTACCCTATAATTTTAAAACCAATTGAGGCTCTGACCTATGACGTTCACAGATCTAAATATGTAAAAACTGGTCTGCTTATAATCACGCTTGGACTTAACTTTATTCTCCTTTGTCATTTGAATCCCTTGTTAAGAATTAACATTAAAATTTTAGTCCATGCATTTGTTTAATCTAAGTTAGACTATTGTAATGTCTTTCTTTCTGGCCTGCCCAATGTTACTATGTTTCTATGTTCTGACATACAAAATACTCAATGGCTTGGCACCATCTTATTTGGAAGAACTCCTTACAGCTCATCCTCCTGCATGGCCTCTCGGCTCTTTGGATGCTGGCTATCTGACCATACTTAGGGTCAATAAGAAAACTATTAAAAGTGCTTACTTACCATGCTCCTTATCTTTGAAACACTCCTCTTTTCATCAGGATGGCAGACTCAGTTGCCACATTTAAATCAAGGCTTACAGCACCTTTTTCTCCATATACTATGATCATTGTCTGCTTTCTGAATATAAAGTGTGTTGAGACCCTCCTGGTGATAATGCACTTTAAATAAACATTGACTTACCCTTACCCTTACCTCCCTGAACAGTAGTCCATAGCTTCAGTGCAGCTGGTATAGAGCAGGCCATGAATTTCACCCAGTGATGCTCCATAAGAAGAGAGGAGGAGGTTGGCAGGGTGAACTGTTCCCCATGGAAGGGCGATGCTATTATCAGCCACCTTGTCGGTATCAAGATAGGCAGCAGCCAGGGAGTCCGGTAGTTGCTCATCCTCCTTTATCTGATGAAGGAGGGGGATCCGGCCCTCCAGCAAAGCAATCTTGCCAAGTGCCAGGTGGGAAGAAATGGTCAAAGTAGCTAGGAGTCTGACCCAGTGCAGGACAGCCAGCAGGACACAGATAAAGGTCTGGTGTAATCACAGCGTGATAAAATCACTTTGGTCATATCAGATAAAGTCCAAGCTACACAGGTGGGAAGGATTACCACTGACAGGAAGGCACAGGTACAGGTTAGTGAGTTTAGCAGTTATAAACAAGAGCTAGGCTGACAGCAAGCTAACAGCCTCAGTCTCTCAAGTGGAAAACTACAACTGAGAATGAGGGGGGGAAAAAAACTACAACTGAGAAAACTACAACTGAGTTGATCAAAACATCTGACTGACTAACTTACTGCAAGTCAAGTGGGTTAAAATGAAGTAAAAGCAGGATCTGGTCAACAAATCTATAAAATAGGAAAAGTGAGTAAATGTGTAAAACATCTTCCTAACACACACACACACACACACACACACACACACACACACACATACAAATACACACATGAAATTGTGTAAATAAGACAGCTTATGCTGAAAAATAAGGTCCAGTAGGTTGGTCCAGTAATACCTGCTGTGCTCTTTAATAGTCTAGTGGTAGTGTAGTGGTAGGTTCAGGCAGGTAACGTTAGCTCAAGGTCACTCTGCCTGACAGAATTAAATAGTGTTTCTGTACTTCAGAAATCATATGTTAATGTTAATGTTAGATGACTAAATCAGACTTACATTAAATTCACGGTTTCCTAAAGTGAAGCTTCTTTAATCAAGGACTCACAGTTACGACCAGAGGCAGCCACAAACACAGTGCCGAGGCTCATTCATGTGGGCGAGACAGGAGTAAACTGTGTGTGTATAAGACAAAAGTCAGACTGCACATGTCCACATGTCATTGAAAGCAAGAAGTAAAAAGGCTTCAATTGGTCGTATGTGCCAGTGAGCAGGATTCCATCTGAATGAAAGGGCGGCCATATTTGTATTCCCCATCCAGTTCATGTAATACATCCATGTATAACCCCACACTCTTCATATACTGTGACATAAATAAGAAAAATTCAGCTTTACATAAAGTGGCAGCAATTGCTGGTGTAGCAGGTAAGTCACATTTGTTTGCTAAAACATATTTTTTAGACTCACCCAGGCTGACTGATATCGTTATCAGTCATATGCTGTGCACATGCCATCAATTATGTCAATCAACCTCAACATTTGATGGGAAATCCAGTGACAGTGTAGCCTCCAGCACTATGTTTTGTAGCTTTGTAGTATGTTGTAGCATTAATGTAGCATTAGAGGCATAGCTGAGGGCAACTAGGCTACAGAATATTATCCAGAATACAGCAGTTTGTGTATTGATCTTGACTAGGAAGACTAAGGCTTTAAGACCTCCTCTTAGACCTCTCTTTTGGCTTCTGGCATACACTAGGATTGATTTTTCACCTGGTCTACAAGGCTTTTCATGGTCTGGTTCACCATAAATTTCTGACATTTCTCAGTTATGAACCTACCAGGTTTTTTGGTCAACTGGCTCTGGCCTCTTAAGATATCATGAAAGTAGCAACCAAAGCTGGTGAAGCAGCTTTTAGCTTTTATGCTCAAATGGAGCAGAGTGCCAGATTTTTGGAAGTCTGCACCAACCATTTAACTTTTAAAATTAATTTATTTACATATATATATGTGTCTATGTATTCAGTGCATGTGGGTATTTGCATCAGACTGTGTGGGTTGAAGATGACTGGGCCCCATGTTTACTTGTCTGCCAACTTTGTGTATATGCTAA
>OMKZ01005916.1:19114-32721 GCA_900302535.1 Neoniphon sammara
TGTATAATGTATACTGAGGCTGATGCTGAATGAACTGCGCCACTGAAATAAAATTTGAGCCTAACTTCAGTGCACTAGGTGTTGTAATAGGCTGGTTATATATATGACAATGTATATAATCCATTTCTATTGTTATATAATATCTGGAATGGAAACAATGGAAAATATAGTGCCTGTATAAAAGAGAGGGAATTCGCTTGTTAACACCTTTACTGGTTTGAGTCTATATGGAATTTTTCCTCTTCACTCTGCCCTGATATGTAGAGAGAAATAAAATATGAATTGATGCCTTGTTTGAAAAAGCTTGACACTCATTATACAGTGTCAATTAAGTGTGCATATTTTATGATTATACAAAAGCTGTACTTATTCATTAGCGTCTCCTTTTCAGTGCGGGATGATCCAACTGCTTATTCAGATGCTCTCTGATCTGTTTTCACATCCCAAGCAAGGATCTCCAGGGATCCTGTGGTTTGTGCTGCTCGTTTCTGTTCTTATTGATCACGAGTTCCTAGAGCGGAAAACAGCAACAAGCAGCATGGAAATGTGCTGGAAATGTGCTGGAAATGTGCTATGGTAAGTTTGACAAAGAATACTGATATTTAAACATATCTTTCTAGAATAGATATGCTCCAATATCCATTTCCTAGTAGCATGTCAGAGGTTTCCAAGGTGGCAAAGGTCCATTGCCTTCCACTTTCATGTCCTTTTTGCTGCTGTTTAATGAAGTCGTCAATCAGCCCTTTCTAGCAGAGACGGTTGCAGTTTTTTGGACCTTTGCTCTCCGTGAGGCATGGGATTAAAACTTTTTCATCAGATATTCATTCGTGAGCAAATGATAGAAACTGTATAGCTTGGGTGAAGTATTCCTTTATTTGAGTGCCTGCTCTAGTTAGGTGGCAAGGCTATTGTGATTCTTATGTCTGTGCTGAACTGTTTAGACTGCATATTTTTCATCAAACCTCCACATTAACTAAACATAGCATTCTGATTACTCCTCATCGCCTACACTGCTACATACCTGAATCTGTCTTCTCTGGTGTCCCCTGTCGCTATGATGCACCAGCAGGTTTAACATTTGATTTAACCCTTTGTGGACCAGCGCTTAGACTAAAAAATAACTTCATTATTGTTTCACAGCTGCAGGTAGCAAGACCGCACTGCCCTGTTTACCTGCTCTTCAAAAGTCAACTCACTGTGATAAGAAAAAAGTAAAACTGAAATATAAGTAGGTAAATGCTCAACAGCTAAACTACTTTAGGAGATCACATCAAGAAACTGAATTGTACTTGTCACAGGTTTAACAGGTTTGGGATGTGAACATCCAGAGTTTAATGGCATCATTCATAGGGAACTATTCTACTCTTTTGTAAGACCATAACAACACCCATCAATTCAAGGAATGATTTTATAAGTACTGAAGCTTTCTACTGTTACTTTCTGCTACAATTGTTCATGTCCGTTCCCTTCTGGAAAACAGCTCATTAAACTAACCTGGACTGTCAGAGAAAATGATGTTTGTTCCCCTGGAATTACTTATTTCTCACTCCTTTCCTTATAATTGGTTATTTCCTTTTCCCAGCATGCTCCCTATCTAGGAAAGACTAACATTAGTCTGAATGATCCTTACCACATGCCTTACCAGCAGTAATTATTTGTTACATGTTTTGCAACAGATGTTACAGTGAAACTATAAACGGAGGCAACATTTACCTCTACAGTATGGCATAATATAATAATGATAATAATCATGACCATTGAATATTATACAAATATCAGTATGCATGTAAACAAATGTGATTATGAAAGGGCACGCAATGGTTTATTGACTGCTTTGAATATCAGTTAATCATGATGCAATTAACTTTGCATTTGTAGTCAGTTTGAAATCAGTGCATTAAGTAAATTAACTGTAATTAATGCAACCTCAGGGGCTCAGTCTTTTTCATAAAAGAGCACTTCGCTGGCAGAACAAACAAATCAGATGTGGTTCGATGTTCGGAGCATGACCTAAATTGCAGCAACAGATAAATTACTTGTTTACTTGCATGATTGCAACAGCCATTTTCTTGAGCCATAAGAAATGTGATTGAGATGACTACAGTGGTATAAAAAGAAAGTTTTTGATGAAAGCGCTGATGGATAATTATTATTATTTTACTCTCATGTTCTGGTTAGAATGATTCATTTGAAGCTGTGCTCTTGTACACTTGGTGAGGAGGAGAAATAAAATATGTCCATGTTCATTTGTGTGCAGTTGGCATTGAATAAAATGCCCACTAAAGGCATCTCACAGCAGAAAATATTTTATTTGGTCATGTAAGTAAGTTTCTGTTACATTGTGTTCTAAAACATTTTGATAAATATCTATTTAAATATAATCCTTTTCCACACACCCTTGGGAAATAGATCTCTTAAAATATACAGGCTGTTACACTTCAAAAGGCTACATGATGAATCAGAACAAACAATTAGAGAGACTGAAATTGACACTAAAATTGATATACAAAGGCAAGGGGCAAAAATCACAGTAAACACGTCAGAGGAAAATTGTAGAAAGGAGCATGATCCGTACAGAAATCAGGCTTGCAAGAGGAAAATTGTATCTTTCACAGTCTTCAAAGTGGAGTGACAAAACACAAACAGGAGGCAAGAACATTTTCACAGCAGTGAGGTAGGACACAAGCTTATATAGCAAAACAGAGAGAGAGAGAGATACTGAGGATTTGCTTTCTTGTTGATAAAGAAAGTATGTTTAGTCTCTAAAGGATAATAGATATTTATGTTACCAACAATTGAAGTGCTTAAGTGCACTCGGTAAACATTTAAACGCACATTTATTTAAATATATAATATTTCACACCAAAGGGAAACATGCAAGGAACACAAACTGCAAAATACAGCAACAAAATAACCTGTAGTATACAATACTGTGTTCAGTTTTGGAAAATGTTCTTGCATTAACCCTTTTATTTGCTGTCCTGTTTGCCACCCAAGAATGTATATCTAGATGTGCTCTATATAAATACTTTTTATATAGAAATTTTAGCTGCAATGTCTCTTTAGTAAGGCAATCTGCAATGAGCCCTTCACCACAGCTGCATCAGTTGTCAAGGTTGCCTCTGAAAAGGCAAGTTCAGTGTCACAGTGGCTTCTCTCGGCTCAACAATGGGCCTATTTATC
The DNA here is from genome assembly GCA_900302535.1 of Neoniphon sammara. NCBI lineage: Eukaryota > Metazoa > Chordata > Actinopteri > Holocentriformes > Holocentridae > Neoniphon > Neoniphon sammara. The sequence continues at coordinate 22,298 of OMKZ01005916.1, forward strand.
ATTTCACATTCGTTCTGACGTATGTTCTCCTCATTCATTTGTGAAACCTCTGTGGAGCCTGCTTCAAATCCAGGGACGGTGTTGGCTACATGGACCACATGCACCTTATTTCTCCCATTTTTGCTAAGGATACAGCTGAACACCTTCTTGAAGCCTTTACGGAAGTGCTTGGACACCAGAGCGTACACGATGGGGTTGAGACAGGAGTTAGCGTAGGCCATGCAATGAGAGAGGATCCTGAAGGCGTATGTGGTTTGATTGAAGGGAAAGTCTCCATACAGGTAGCACAAGATCACGACATGATATGGCAGCCAGCATATGCAGAAAAGCACGGTGACGATGATGATCATTTTTGTGACTTTGCGTTTGGCCCTCTTGGACTCTGACATGCCATCCAGAGGGTCGACAGCCGTCCAGAGGTACTTGATGGTTCTCGTGTAGGACAGGCTCACAATCAGCACGGGGATGACGTAACCGAACATGAAGGTGCACGTGTCCAGCACTTTGCGGTTTTGCTCCTCCCAGCCGGGGATGCACACAGTGCTGTTGGCGTAATCAATTAGGTCATAGTAGCTGAGATAAGGACCTGCAAAGACCAGGGAAAGACCCCAGATGATCACCATGGCAATCACTGCGTTACAAGGGGTTCTTAGCTCTCTGGAGCGCAGCGGGTAGCGAATGGCCAGATACCTAAAAAAAAAACAAAAAAAAAGACACTGTATTAGGGACTTAAACTGACATGCAACCCAAATCTTATATACCTATGTACATAATATACCCACAGTGAATGATTAGTGGATTTGCCCAGTCAGTGTAGATGACAAAAAGTATCTCATAAGCCACACAATAACATTTGATTGATGTCACTGAACTGAAAAATTGTCAAAACCACAAATCTATTGATCCAACATAAATATATACTGCATATTTATTTGCAAAACTGTTGCTCTTGTATGATGACTGTATGAGTTGGGCATTTTATGATTTTTCTGCCCAGTTCTTGTAAATGTCAATTTTTGATTGACACTACACATAAAGAATGAAATTTATACTTTTGTGAAACAATACTGTTCATACCAAGTTTCATCACTCTTAGATATATAAATTTAACACTCACAAATGGCTTTACCGAGTCTTTGAAAATAAAATTACTTTTTATTAACTTAAAAACTCAATCAATTATTATTATGAAAGCTGTAAACTGAAGACAATGGGAGTTTTACTGGTCCATTTGCTAGTGGCTAGTCCATGTTGCTGCAGATTTTGTCCCTTGATGAGTAATTTGGAAAAACAGGACAGATTTTATTATTTTTTTTAAAAATAACAGAAAAGTTGACGGTAAAGAAGGGCACCTGTCTGGCACAGTGTCTTCCTTATGGTTACTAAATTATTAAACTCGCCCTGGATGTCGTTTAAATAAGTGAGTAGCATTTTTGCAATTGTTAAAAAAAGATGCACAAGGATGTTGGAAAGAGCAGCTTTATGGAGTTTAAGGGAATAGTGTTATGTGATGTTGTGTCCTACATGGCTGCTGTTAGTAGGACAAAACCAAGGCAACATTGTTTATTCCTGTGCTGTCTAGTGTCTCTGGTGCTGAGTGATGTCTGTTGTTGTGCTGTGGCATATTTACCTTTGGCAGCACTGCCTGCAACTACCTTTTGAGACAGAGTCTGATGCAGTGAAGACTTGTTTACTGGGTGGGAACAGCTGCAGTCCTGTGTGGTGGCAGTGGTCATGTTATATTGTGATCATGGCACTTTAGTGTTGATTTGTGTATGGGAAGAGATTACAGCCAACTAAATTTGAATTTTTCATGCTTGCAATGAACTGCTGAAAAAAAAAAAACATATTTGATGAATAAATTCAAACAATGAGGTTTTCCTAATCCTAATCCTAATCCTGAGATACACATTCCCTGAGTGTCACCTCCTGCAAGACTGCCACCAATGGTGTGTCACTCTATGTGGAATGTGACACCGAGCCTTGCTTATCATCTCAGACAATGATCATGTTTTTTTCGTATTTTTCTTATTATTATTACTATTTTTTTGCCTCACTTGCTTGCAAATCTTGTCATATGTTCTATGTTAGTGAAAATCACATCAGCCTGAGAAATCAAGCGAGAATGGGCTGTTGTCTAAATCGCTTGCTGGGCAGATAGGACACAGAGAAAAGAGATTATTTAAATGATGTCCTCCAAAAACATCTATGTTGCAACACTCACTGTATTGATTCTGCATGTAAAAATTCTTAGTAATACCAGTAATATTCTACACTACCATTGCTAATTATCCAAATATTTACTGCATGCTGTAATACTACAGGCCTGCCAGGCTGCATTACACAGCTTATCATGTATTGAGCCATTCATGCAGTCCAGTTATAGCAGCTGGGACACCACTTGTAATTCATTCACCTAGTGTGGAGAATTAGACTCAGTCATTGAATGAGAGGATTAGCAAGGCACACTGCCACATAGCTTGTGGTTGGGTAAGTTAAGAGTGTCAGACCCAGAGCCCTGCTGGTTTCTATCCAATCAGTGACTGGGATACAACATGATTGCAGTTAACTTCCTGGTGGGAAGTTAATTGCGTTAATTGCAGATATCAACTTCAAGCCACTGATTTCAGTTTCTAACTGACCCTTAAAAATTCCATTTTGCATTAATTAATTCATTATTATTTTAATTTAAAAGTTCAATCTGAACATCACAAATTAGAATTTTTGCAATTCAAATACAATGTCTTTTGCCAATCTAATCTCTTTCCACAGTCTTTAATTAAAAACAGTATTATCATAAAGTTTTGCACTCCTCATGTATTATTGCTTAAGTAATTGTCTCTACAAATTTGTCACCCTTTGGTTTGTTGGGTTTGTACACGTAAACCTCCATTTGTTGTGCTCCATCTACTTGAATCATTCATTCAGCAACATTAAATGACTTTTTTTTTTTTTGGCTACTTAAAAAAATCCCTGAGGTGCTGTTCATGGGCCCAAAAAGGGATTCCAGATAAAACTCTATATCCATGTTCTCCCCAGCCTCATTTATAGCTAAGGACACTTCAGCTGCCTCTTGAAAAACAGTGCTTATGTCCAGGAAATGACTTTTGTAGTCTTTCAAACCCTTGTGAAAAGAGGAAAAAGATACTAAGCTCTGACATGAGAGGAACATAATGGCTAGTGGTTCACTTCCGGAAGAAGGCTGCAGCCTTGAGCCCACTTGTCACACAGGGTAAAACAGGAGCTCAGTGGACTGGAGAATGTATTACTGTGGGACAAACTGAGATGGAAGAAGAACTTATTACAGATTTATCAGAAAACACAAGCTACAGTAGGCTGTATTCCCTGAAGACACTGAGGTCTTTTCATGTTGGTGACAAGATGCTTTTGATTTCTTTTTTCATCACAGTGTTCTTTTTGGTATTATCATTCCTGTGGAAAGCATCTAATCATAACAGGATGTGAACAGAGTTGTAAAAATCATAAAAAGCTGGTTCAGCTATTGGATGTAATCTTTATTCACTGAATGTTCTGCACAAAAGGACAGCCATATATTTCAGAGTGTCCTCGACAACACTGATCATCCATTTCAAGCTGTATTGATTCATCACACAGTTTCAATAATACATTTATACTTCTACAGTGAAGGTCAAATGGTCATTTGTTTCCAGTGTGATGAAATTATGGAATAATCATATTGGATTTTTGCTTGACCTGTTTGCTCAGTTTAGACATGGATGGTTATGCATGATGCTGTTTTGTATGTCCTGCATTGATGGAGAAATTTTCCAGAGCGGGATTAATAAAATACTACTATTAGTAGTAGTAGTACTTGTACTACTACTAGTACTTGTATACCGATGTCCCAGACATCGGTATTCATGCACCTTAGATGTTTGTCTTTTAATCAGGGCTGTCAAAGTTAACACGTTATTATCATGTTAATGAGAGAGTTTTAATGCCACATTTTTTTTCTTTTACGCCACTAGCGCATTTTCCTAGTTTGACCCTTTGAACCATCCATAGTTCTAACCAAACTGAAGCCCAGTTGCTGGCGCACCTTTATTAATATGATTGAAACATGGCGACAGCTGCAAATGGTCTTTTAAATGGAAACTTCCATTACAAATCCCTCTCGGATGGCTCTCTTGATAAAACAAAATTTATTTGCATCTGCTGCAAAAATGAATTTGTTTAACGGGGAAGTACATCAAGTCTCAAGTATCATTTACAAGCAAAGCACACATTAACACCAACAATACCAGTGACTTTAGCAGTAATATCAGTACCGCAGGAGGACACCTTTGGCAGATTAGTCTTGACAGTGCTTGTGAGACCTATGGACAAGTCAACCTGCTGCAAACTAACCAAAGCAATAGCAAAATGGGTAGCCACAGCTTGTCAGCCAGTTCACTCTGTGGAGGACGAAAGCTTGAGAGATATAAACTGGATCGCTTCACATCTCAACTTATGACTTATTACCCTCAGGAGCCACCATCCTAACAAGAGCTGTATGGAAACGAGCCAAGACAGTTACAGTTACAGTTACAGATGGCATTTAGCAGACGCTTTTATCCAAAGCAATATACATGACAAGACAGTACAATAGCCGAGGATTTGAAACATCCAACGGCTGTTGCTCTCACTGGAGAGTACTGGATGTCAGTGAGTAACCATAACTATCTTGGGGCTACAGTGCATTATATTGATGAAAATTAGAAACTGCACTCACGTGCACTGATCATAATGAAAACAGAAGTAGTAGTAGTATGCAACACAATGTAATTTTTTAAAGTGATAAGTAAAAGGTTCAACTCCTGCACACCATCTGCACCACAAAACATGTTGTATTTATGCAACATTTTGGTACATTACCTTTCTCAGGCATCAGTTTTCTAAATTGAAACTTTCTTGAAGGTCAAAAACCTGGTGGTTCACCATGCATATTCAATTTATATTTTAGCTTCTGCATTTAGAGGTTGTCAAATAAAAAACTTTTTCATGGTAGCTTGTACTACCTGTTACCTATGCACCAGGTCTCTTTCTTTCCATCCTGCACATAATTCTGTGACCCAGACCTTAGCAACCATATTTTATTCTTTTGATATGGAATCAATTTCACAGTGGATAATATTCTAGCATAAAATCACAGTAAATGTATGATCTGCCTCTAGGGTGAGCATGCTGCGGCAGCAAATGATTTCCATGAAAGGAGTCAGTGTGTGTGGTGTTCATTCCAGGCTAACTGTGATTTAATTCCTGCTGCAGACTCTCAACTGTAACAGTACACTGATGCTTTTTTTTTTTTTTAAACAGAGAAAATTTATTAACCTTCCAAGTCAGATGCTCTGGCTCTTTTCCCCACAGAGAAGGAATGCACAATATTGTCTGGCTGGCAAGAGGAAAAATCTATCAAATCCTTCAAAAGGTAAACATAGCCACTGTGTGCTGAGATTGTCTGCTGCTGAGGGCAGCTGCACACTGGCACTGTCTATATTGATTGAGCTGAAGCTGTTGCTCAACAGCTATAATGATGGGCTATAGCATTCTCAATGAAGGCTATAATTTACAGCAGGAGAAATACATGAGTTTCCTCATAAAGTGTTTTATTACTGATTCAATTTCTGTGTAGAGACTTAAATGTCTCTTTCTAATTCCTTTAATATATACCTCTGGGTTCCAATAAAAGTGGCCTGCAGAGCTTTTTTCATAATAGCTTTAGATGGCAGAATACATTTGTGATGGATTAAATGCACCATGAAAATTAAAGGGGGAGAAAAGGCAGAAAATGAAAGAACTGAATGCATTAACAGAGGAAGTGTGAACTAAAATGAGGTGAGTGGGCAGACCTCCATTTAAAAAAAAGAAAAGAAAAGCTGTCTTTCCTAATTGGCTTTGAGTTTTTGAGACTCAGTATTTGCTGGAGAAGAACTAGTGTTCTGTACTGCATTTTACATTGTGTGCCATCAAGTTGGATCTCGCTAGAAATCTACTTTGTGGCACCAAAGAAAAAAGCACAAAACAGGAAGAGGGTGCCGTTCTTCCCATATAAACGGAGATAATGTTCTCAGTTTGTCACAATGGCAGATAGTGGAAGGAGAGAAAGACTAATGGTAATGCCAATGGAAAACTCACATCCAACATGTTTTTTCTCCTTCAGTAAAGTGAAAGAGGAAACAAACACACACAGAGTGACATGGGGACAAGTAGCAACATCTTTTTGTGTCAGGAAGCAAGGGGTTTATGGGATATTTGGTCTTTAAAAAAAAACAGCGCTAACAAAACCACCGGCATGAGATGGAAGCTGCAAGTTGTCACTAACATGGTCTTATTTGTTCATGGGAATTCCACAAAGGTATTATAATTAATTTTACAATGGTATATTGATGTTTAGCAATAGTAGTTAAGCTGCACAGTAAGTGAGATACACAGTAATGTATAGGGATACAACAGATCCAGGGTCTCGATCCAGATCTGGCAGTATCTAGTCATTTTTACTGGTACTGGGTCAGTCCGGATCTCAATTAAAAAAAATGCCCGAATGTTATCTGTGGCCAGTGGGCAGCCATGAAAGTGACAGAAAACTGCTGAAATGGAAAGAAAGAAAAACAAAAATAAAAGTGGCAAAAAAACATTAAACATATTTATTTCAATGACATCTAATCGCTCTATTTATTTAACTACTTTACTTCTGGGATCCATGACCTGGGATCAGGATCCAGTTCCGGACGGCTCCTAAGTGCTGGATTAGGGATCCAGCCAGATCCTGGATCGCTACTAATGCATTTATTGAACTGTGTCTTTTCAACTCAAGAACCACACAATCCAATATTTTGTCTGATGGAATCGACTCACAGTTGTCAACATACCTGTCAACCGACACGGCAGCGAGTGTGAAGCTGCTGGCGTACATCGTGAGGTTGATGAAGAAGTGGACCACCTTGCACATGAAAGAGCCAAACACCCAGCCCTCCAGGGAGTAGATGGTGGCTTGGAAAGGCACGCAGAAGATGATGAAGAAGAAGTCGGCTACACTGAGGTTGAGTATGAACAAATTGGTGGTGTTGTATCCAACTTGTCCGCTCCGCAGCAGCACAGCCAGCACCAGGCTGTTGCCAATGGTGCCCAGCAGGAAAATGAGGGAGAAGACCACAGATACAATCACACTGGTGGGGTTCAGCTGGTAGCTTTCAGATACATTCGACTGTCCTGCTGATTTGCTGAAATCCTCCATATCAGACATTTTACGAGTCTAAAAAAAACAAACAACAACAACAACAACAACAAAAAAAAAACAGTGAATACATACAGGTATGCATATTTTGTTTCTGTATGATCTCTGGGGGAAAAATCTCAAATGAGATTGTGTATGCAACATTTGTAAATTCAGTTTTAGTCACTGAACTTCAAACATACCGTATCTCTGTATTCAGTCCTGTTTTGGATTTCACAAGAAATCTGCCATATTACTTTTTGGCACCAAGGGAAATTGCTTTACAGCACAATACAGGAAAATGGCACTGATCTTCCAATACAAACAGCCAAAGCTCTCAGAGTTTGTCACAAGGGCAGGTGGTGGAAGGAGAGAAAAGGTAATGGGAAAGTCACTACTTCCTTTTACTTGACTTTTACTTGAGTAAAAAAACAAAACAAAAAAAAAACAAAACAATGAATTATCTTCAGTGCTTATTTTTACGTATTTGCAGTACAGTAAATCTCAGACTTGCTGTAAAGTGATAAGGTGATTCCTGCAGTTATTTTATGAATTAAAAATAGTCTGAGCTTTATTCTATTGTGACATTTAGCACATCAATTTCAACTGACATTCTCTTAAATCAATTTATATAAAAATAACACTGGAATAATAACTGCGTACAGTATGTTTAAACATAGACTTTTCATCTATGGAAAGGGGAAAGAGGGTCTCTCCTAATTCTGTAAAACATGCAAAACAGTGGTGACATATTGGCTTCCAACATGAACAAGATCATCAAGTACAGGGACTGAGTCACTTGGCTGTTCTGGTTCCTCTCTCGTTTTAACCCATTAATCCTGACATGCCTGTGTTTGTCATGTCAGATTTACAGAAATCAAAAGAACCCCAGTCGATTTCGTTCGGAGAACCTTTGCTTTCAGCCCCCAACTCAACAATCTTAAGTGACTGTCTGCAGTCACAGCAAACCCTAGCAGCAGCCCGAGTACATCTCCAGTCTTCACTGTCACACTGAACAACACTCTTACAATAATAGCAAGCATGTATGAGCAAGATAGATTGTTGACAGGTCAGTATTTACCACCTCTGTAAATCTATTATTCCTGACTAGAGCAATTATTTTATTTATATGTACTGGAAAAGAAATGCTCCAAAGCTGAAACCTGAGAATAACAATATACTTTCAACACAGTTGTCATTAAAGCTTAAACTCTTCATTACACTGTTCTGTCTGTTTGCCACTCAAAAGCTAATCAAAACCCTTATGATGAGAACCCTCCACCATCTCTTTTGCAGCAGATGAGTGAAGTCTGAGTGACATACAAGATGAAACTGGCACTTTATGTAGGTCTAGAAAAACACACTGCTAAATGAAATTTGTCATATGTGAGTAAAAGGTAAAACAACTTGAATTGTTTGAATAAGCATAGCACAGTTATTAGGTATTCTTTCTTATAAATATTACAATATTACAGCAAATACATTCTACCAAGATATAAAAAAATAATAATCTGATCCTATATAAAGATTTGGCAAAAGGACAAATGGGATATTTTCCTAGAATAGCCAGCTGACAACATATTCAAAAATAGTGTGATTATGCTGTCTATTCCTGCTGGCAGAGGCGTGCATTTATCAGCCCAAATAGTACTTTGCCTGTCGCCAATCAGCTTTTAGAGTTTACTGTAGATTTATAAAGTGGCATTTACACAGACGGCAGCACACAATCCCAGGCTTTATTGACCTGCAGAAAACGGGCCTGTTTTTTCAAAGCTGCGTTTTGCAAAGTTGGATCTTGAAAGTGGGGTGCTTAAGCTCTTGATGTCGAGGCTGATGAGTCACAGTGAAGAGATGTCCTCATACACATATGCATGATGCACCAAAACTTATTTGTCATCAAATTACTGGTGGAGAGCTTTAGTATACAAGTGTACTTCTGTAGATGACTGTCAAATCTGTCCCTAATAATAGTTCAGTCTGCAGTTTATGTGTCTCCTATTGTTCGCCTTGTTGTGAAGAGATTATTGTGTTGTGCTGTAAGCTACATCACTGAATGTATTTATTATAAGTCCACCATGTTAGATTTTAACAGATGTTGCAATTCCAAAGCACTGCATGTCCAAATTTAACATTTTGACACAATATTCTGAAAAGGTGCTCACCACAAGAAATACAGGACAGTGTTTAAGCCTGATGTTACACAGTAATGTCCAGTATGTGACATGTCTACATGTGCAACTAGGTAACAACTGCCCATTACAGCATTTATAATCAAGCTATTTTACTCATAATAGCAAAGTTGAACTTTGTTTTACAGCCTTAGAAATGAAGACACAGTGTAGACATGGCAGCTAAATAGGTATTTTTCCTAATAGTGATTCACTGGTAATTCTTCAGTGTCTCAAGTGCATATAGATTTCTGCACTTATTAAAAATTAAGGGGAAGTCAGATTGCAGGGTCAACTGCCATTTAGCGGCTGGAGTGCAAAATGTTGTGATGGGCAGCTGGAATCAGGTGGACTGTGTGATTATTTTTAATAAAGCCAACTAAATGATTTCTGGGAAAAAAAGAGGAAGTTGTAATTTCGCTGCTATATTTCTGAATAATATAGTTCTCATGACCATGAGAGTTTGATACAGGCTCAAAAGGGACAAAATTCTTAGTAAAAATTGGTGTCATATCAATTTCAGCCACTAGGGTGAGCTGCATTTAGAGCTGATATTTCTATCAGTGCGAAGCTAGCCAAATCAGAACAGGAGAGAGGTTGAGATATAAAACCATGATTTTTGACCAGAGTTATCTTTTCAGTGACCACCACTGAGCACATCAGCTTTTGTTGTGCTTGCAGTTTCCAGTCATGAAATTTTAAACAACAAAACCCACACAAGTGATTATGCTAAGCAAACTGAGGAGGCTCAAGCTGTAGTCCCCGCAGCTTTCAAAAGTAAAAGGAATTGGCAGATATGCATTTTCATGAGGATCACACTGCAGCAAGAAAGCAGCTTATACTTTCTATGAGCTCAATCTGGCTCAAAATGCAAGAATGGAGGTCGATAAATAGATAAACAAACAGACTAAAATTTTATGTGGAAGACACGGTATTATTAATTCATGTCCATATCAAGGGCATTAGAAATGTTGTAATTTATGAAATTCACTGAGCTGGCATGATATCACAACACTCTGACCACTCTGACTGCCAAAAGATTA
>OMKZ01005925.1:3733-14514 GCA_900302535.1 Neoniphon sammara
AAGAACATAATCTGAACCAAATACAGCAAGCAAACAGTAAATGTAAAGTTTTAAGGCATAAAGAAACAAATTATAAAGGAAGAGGTCACCCAAAATACAAAAAAAAAAAAAAAAAAGATATTTTCCTGCATACCCCTGGTGCAGAAAGTTTCTGTGATTTGGTGAGGTTTCCAATTTGCTGCAATCTTCCCTGTCTCCCGTCACGACATTTAGTTTGGAACTATTTTCAGTAAAGAACACTACATTTATGAACCTCTAATTCGTTCTTGTTGAGGGCGGATAGATACAGTTTTCCTGTGTTCTTCGGCAGGAAATAGTTCCCAGCAAAACACTTCACCCCTGAAAGCTGTGGATTATGTCGGGTATCTATATCATTGTTTATGGAAAGAGCTGCTGCTGTTGAGTTTTTCAAATGGAAATTTTAAACAGCTTGAGCTGTGCAAAAAATATCCATCCATAATAATAATAATTATGACAAAGTAACAAATAAAGCATTTCTGTACATACTGTATTCACACACGTCAAGATGGTATTTCACTGCTGATTTACTTGGCTTTGGAACAGCATTTCCTGGCGTTATGCATCTTCTCTGCAGGACAGGTCTTGATAGGTCAAGATATTTTGTAGGAGCTGGGGATGTTGGTTTGACAACAGCAGCAACAGTGCAATTTATTGTGAAATTTATTGTTTCTTCCTGTTTTTTGATATAGACTATAGATCAGGAAAGCGGGAAAACAGTTGGTAGGTCATTTGCAGAGATCGATTGTCTGACCGGTGGTATTGTTCACTGCTTTTTCCAGTTTGGGGTGAAACACACACAGCAGATGGTGGAGTTTACTATAAGGAAAGAATATAACTATAACAAATAGGGTTTAGCTGTTTGGACAAACAGCGGGTGTATACACACACTCTCAGTAGGAATCTCTCACTATTCTTGGACAATTCAATTTAATGTGACACTGCAGGACGCTTTACTTTATCAAATTCATGTGTCAGAGAGCGACAGTGAGACTCCTGATGGGCTCCTAGGTGAGCAGCTCTAGGTGAGCTGTCAGACAGCCTTATCGCCCCAGCGATCCTATTACAATTAGAGGAGGATACTCGACAATGTCAGTATAATTAATTCAATTATTAATAAGCCGGAGGCACAGAGCTGAAGACCAGCAGCACTAGGAGGATGAGGGGTGTGATGCATAAGACGCTGTTGGGCTTGAGGGTGTTTTCTTTTTAAATCCAATGATACTGAACGTTTCCTATAGGTTGATTGTTTTTTTAAATGCCAAGAGAGGAGTGATCTCAGGGGGCCATGAAGGGGTTGTCATTTGGAATTGATAATTAAGAAAGTGTGCAGTACGGCTGGATGGATATGGCTCTGTGAAGGCCAATATTTTTATCCTAAAGACACTGATATTTTGTGTCGATAGCAAATATGTATGTATGTATGTATATATATATGCTGTATATATGCTGTATATTTTTTAATTTGACCATTTTCATGACAAAAAATACATTAAGTATATAATTTTATTCTTGGTGGGATGAAAAAGCCTCTGAAACAACATTTATACTATAATGTGTGAAACACTCCCAGACTAATTAAATTTTTGTTTGGCAGCTCTTTAAGGCAGGGTGACCCACAACATCTATTCCCCGTTTGGGAAACTTTGGGATACATTGTGCCAAAATATTAGAGGAAAACCACATGATTTTTTAAGTGTATCCATTATATTTTATTGTACCAGTGTCAAACAGATGTTATTAATTTTCAAGGCCTTTCACACCTGCCTTGTTTGTTCCATTGTGTGTTTACTAGTTCACTTTGTTTGGAGAGATAGGAACACGCTTTCAAACTCAAACGGAGCAAAATACAGGCAGGGCCGCTAATGCTGCAGAAACCGAGTCAGGGACAAACCTGGAGTAACCATGAGGTGATGATCTCTGAGAAATATGTGCAATGGCTTGTGGAGAGACATAAAAATACCAAGGTCTTCAAACTTTCAAACTGAAAGGAAAAGAAAATTGAGCAAATAGCGGACCAGTGTTGTTTAAAAGTTATAAGAACCTTTTTGCATTTTCTTCAGTAATACATTCCAGCAGAGCCGGCTGGGCGTTCAGTTTGTGGGGTCACAATATTGTTTCGACCATGGTATTTGGAACTGAAATACCTACAGGTCTTACCAGAGCTGCAATAAAACATTAGTGAATGTTTTTCATAGCTAACATCACTGTAGAGCTCACATATACTTTGGAGGCTTGTAGTCGTAGAGTTGATGTGACTGATGCCGTCGCTAATTAAAATTCCATATCAGGCTGAAATACTTTGTTAGCCCTCGCCTCGCCTTTATAGACTGGCAAAATACTCCTCAGTAAAATGCTGGATTTATGTTCAGGAACAGCAACTGTTAGCTAACGAGCAAACAGTTGCTAACAAGCTAATGGTTGCTGATACTGTTTGTTGAGCCTGGTGGAGGATAACAGGTGCAGTTGAGCAGTCAATCAAATGTGGGCGGGAGGGATAAAAGCTGAGCTGTGTTCTGATTGGTTCGCACCACTCGTACAAGTGAAAGGAGCTTTTAATCTCCACCAAAAGCACTGGTCTGATTCAGGAGAAGTCACGCTTCTCTCTGCAGAAAAGGGGCTTAAGATTCTCCCAGTTTCTTGATGTTTTCTACACCCTGTGATGTCAATAAAACATTTGAATGAGAATATGAATATTTTAGTTTACTATCCCTGTAGACCTGCATTACAAAAAGATTTATATCCCTCTTAAATGAAATGCTGCTTGAAAAATGCACTTTCAGGTCATCCAGGGGGATGCCTTTCACTCTTCACCTGCAAAGCAAAACAGGAAAAAACAAAAACTTTGGGAGAGTCATGAAATCATCAGACAAGGTAATTAGCCGTGTTATTTTAATTATATAATTACAGTAGAAATTATGATTACTTGCGGTCAACTGTGCATCAGTGTGGGAATGTCACTAAACAAATCAGATTTGCAGGGATAATAAAAAATGCAGGGTTTTATCAGTTGCTTCATATTTATTGTGTGAGCTTGTTTGGTATTAGATTGAATCTAACAGACATTTATATATAAAGCTCTGTTATATAGCTTTAAAATTGATGTCCACTAGACGAACAACCTGTCCGACCGCATTATTTGTTTACAAATGTTGGTTGGCTTAACGCAGGTCCCTGTGAAAACTAACCAGACCTGATGAAAAATACAACAAAGTAGCAACTTCACACCTGGATCAGACCAAAGCAGGCAAAGCACTGATGTGAAAACTCCCTTAAATTTATCCCTTTGAACTGTGGGAGAAGAGAGGTAAATATGAAAGTGGTGGAAACTCGCTCACAGTTTGACCCAGTTTCCCCCGTGCCTTTCTTTTAAACTGCAGAAAGTTTTGGTTTTCTTGTGCATGTTTTCCCAAGTTGTGCCTATGTTGAAAAAAAAATGGTGCTCCAGCTTTGGCAGAGCATAGTGTGAGAGCGTTTTGTGAACATATGGTATTACTGGGTAGAAATATCCCATTCTGCTTAGTCGGTGATGTAATTTTTGTAAGAGGATCAATCAATATAAGATCCTTCAGCTGTACATTGTGGCGGTGTTGTGGGTGTTCAAATCTCGGCTTTCCTACTGTAGCAACACATATGTTCTTACTGGTAACTCCAGTCGTTTCCGAAGCCCGTCGGAGCGGTGCCAGGGCACGGCATCAAAGATGACATTCATGAAGGAAATGAAGAGAGGAGTAAATGCACCATAGGGGGATGCAGCTATACATATTCAACAATGTGTAGCGCAAATGTGAAAAGGTATGTATTGATCAGTCTGGCTGACCTCCTCAATTCCCCTCGGCTGTGTTTAGAGCTTACGTTTTGCAATCAGGGCAATCAAAACAGGGCCTCGCTCCCTTTGGAATGCCTCCTCTTTTTTACCCCGTGGCAAATCAAACTCCCACCGGCTTAACAAAGAGACCCTCAAAGGCACAGGCGTCAACACCTTTGTGTTCGGGGCCCTACTCGACAGGGGTGGTGCCAAATCAGGTCGCCGAGGAGAGACGGTGTATTCACTGGGAATAATGGCGATGATTGAACCTTCTACACACACGGCAACCACCGACAAAAGCCGGAAAAAATATTCCGCCCCCTCTGTATTCAGATAAGAAAGGATAAAACGCTTCAGAAATCACTGTAAACCAAGATGTTTACCCGTGAATTATTGTTTGCTTTATCTGACGGTAAATATATGCTTGAGCTAAGGAAAGATGACTAAGGTGAGGATCTCTGATTTATGCATAATGCATGCTTCGGTGTCTATGGATTGCATGCAGCCTCATCTAAAAGAGAGCATGGAAAATACAATATTTGAGGGTATTAACACAAATGCATTAATGCAGCTTAAATCTTCTCCCCGAAACTGCTTATTATAAACAATGGCTTGCCAGTTGGAGGCAGGGAAGGTAAACAGTCATGTTGGTATCTTGTAATTTCAACATCTCCAGCAACACGAGGATATAACAGCAGCTGTGATATGAGAATCAGTATGTGGGTGAAAGCACAGTGGAAGAGGGTCCATCAAGTCGGTTTTCGCCGCGGTAGCCTCGAGTGTACTTTTCAACAAGCCAGCGGTATTGATTGCTTTGTCTGATGGGTGGGGTGTCGGGTTGGGCGCCAACTTTTCCGCAGAATGGTGAAACCTCAGGAGACAGAAAGAGGCATCGTCGAGAGCCTTTGTGTGTCTGGCCTCTAGTGACGCATTTATTTACCTACCTTTGTCCGTCACATGCAGCGGGGCGTGCACAGCCAGCGCAGCAGGTGGGTCGTTTGGCGTGGATGTGGCCTGTAATTGCCGCACTTTGTTTCACGTCTGCTTGTTCGCCTGCAGACAGTGTGGCTGCAGACGCCCGCCGCACTGAGCATGTGCAGACTGCAGGCTGGAGATCTTCAGTGCAGCATCAGTGGACGTGAAACGGCGAGCTGTCAGATTTGGAATCAGCGCCGCTTTACTTGTCAAATATCATAAATGCACAGGAATTTGTCTCGGTGTCAGCGGTGCAGTCAGTGTTAATAACTTAAGAGTTTAACAATACACACTCACACACACACACACACAGAGGGAGACTTACATTATTATTATGTTTGTCATTCTTCTTGTTATTGTGCTGTGTGTATTATACAGGATGTGGGAATGAATCTCCTCTTGGAAGACAATAAAGAAACTATCTAAATACAGAAAGGACTACATAAACGCAGCAAAAAGTTAAAAGTGACAGTAGAAGCTACAAAGCAATATAAGCCAAAAAAGCAACAGTAAGTATGTCGTCCCACACGAATTTTCGGGGCCAGTCGCTGTAAATTTTGGAATTGCTAAAATGCACCACAGATATGTATCATTTCCCCAAATTTCACTGAAACTTAACGTGATAAACATGGTGGAATTACAAATGACAGAACAGACAGAGAGTGATAGACAGTCCTCCTGTGATTTCACCGTGGGGGACGGAAAGGATCATTACACAAAAGCAAGTCGATTAGAGTTTTAAAGAATGATTTAACACTCATACGGGTTTGCAGCCTATGTTCGAGGGAGGGTTGTTTCAGGATCTAGGAACCTGGACGGCAAAGGAGGGGAAAGCTCCTCCTTTCAGTGTAGACTTTGGAGCAGCCGAAGATTTCGGTGCCTGTCCGATCTATACCTGCATCTCTGCCTGAAAGATTTCATATAAGAGCACCTTCACACCTGCCTTGTTTAGTCCTGATGAAACAAACCCAGGTGCATCTACCACCTTTGTGCAGTTTGTTTGGGTAGGTGTGAAACCAGCAATCGAACTCTCGAGTGGTTTGCATTTGGTTTGACCCGGCTTTAGAAAGCATCGTGTGTTCTGGGCTGCAGCAGCTCCTGTAGCCAGCTGCACTGTGCATAATCAGCTTGTGTATTAAAAACTGGAAAAAGCAACTTTGAAGGGTTAGCAGCTAGTAGGTAGCAGCATAATCGAGGATTGACATGGAGCAACGAGGAGATACAGCGCCTTCTGGGTATCTGGCCCAAACAAGCTTTGCGATAATGAACAAATACCAGAGCTGCTGAAGGCGCTTTATGTTCATGTTGGATACTGTCCTGACCAAAAAGTGAGAGGGGGAAAAACTGTCCAGGAAGTAAACATTTCTTTTGTCCGCCGCTCATCGCAATATTTGTCTGATATTTGTCTGTCTCTCCACATGGCTTTCGTTGATACGTTTTAGTTTGGTAAACCGAACAAACCACCAGCTATTCATCTGATTCAAACCAAAGCAAACAGACTACAGGCGTGAAAGGCCCTAAAAATACACCCATGTTATCAGCCTAAATCACAGTGGTCCTGTTCAAATAGCATCTTACAGGGCTCGAGAACCAAAATTTATGTCCCTACACACAATCATAGTTGTTGTCGTCTTTAAGAACCTTCCTGAGTGTGAGCTTGATCGGATTAACCCCTAAGACGAGCAAGAACAGCCGCGCTCTATTTCCCTCTGATGTGAACGGGGCCAAAGTGGGGCCGTAACACAGAGCAGCGCCCCGTCCCCACATGAGACCCCGTCGATTCGCCCAGTTTGCCCAAATGATTTTGTGGCGTTGGGTTTGTACACTTCTCTGCCCGCAGGAAGTGAACTGAAGCTTGAGGCTTAAATACAGACGTGTCTCCCAAACAGCAGCGCGAGAGAGAGAGAGAACACGCTGTCCGCAGAAAGCTCGACTCACCAACCTTGAATGTTTTTCCTCTCTGGTCTCTTTGGTATCTTTAGTATAAAACATCACAGACCACCTGGGTCGGTAAACATGAGCGCGCTGTGTGCAGTTTACTGATGCTACCTTTCATGACTTCTGGGTCTTCAAGTTCAGTTTTTCCTCACAGTTTCTTCTCACTGCGGTTTGCAGCGTTGACTCAATTAAATGTTAAAATATTCTGACATTTACATTTAGCAGTGATGCATTACATTACATTTAATGGTAATCCCTGAGAGAGGCAGAAACACACAGCGCAGCATGTCCTTGATAACAGATAGCAAAAGATGATTTTTATCTGGATGTATGGGTAAAGTGAAAAGTTGTTTATACAGTGTTTGTTTGTCCTGGAGGCTTTGCTTTTAATGTTTGGCCTTTCCTCCCGGCCACTGCAGCTCAACCTCAAAATTTGTTTGCTTCTGTTGCCGCAAACATGTAAGTGAGATTGCCGTACTGAAATACCAGGTGTAATTTAGCCAGGGACTGTGTTACACACAATTTGCCAGAGTACCTGAGATGAAAGTGTCTTTCAGATGTGTGCCAGTATGCATTCAGGCACACACACACACACACACGCACACACAAACACACACGCACACACACATGCACAGGGACACCCACCTATCCACAAAGATATACACGGTGTCAATACTTGCAGAAAAGTCAAAGCTCTCACTGCAAGAAATGCCAAAGGCTGTTTGACATGAAACAAGCTTCCTTTCACATCTTTATCTCTTATTATTAGATGGAAATATTTCATTTTCAATTAATCACACAAGGATTATCGGCTGATTATCACCATATTAGCACATCTTGACAATCAGCAAGGAAAAATCTGACTGCAGGCTAGTCTTAAGATAAAGAAAAAAAAACAAAATAAAACCTGAAATAGTCATTTATGTGTGTGCAATACAAGACCTTTTCAAAAAAACATTTAGGATTGTAGGATAGACTTCATTCACAACAGCAAAGACAACAAGCACTGCAATACAACTGTAGAACAAGCACTAAAACTGAGGCTGGTTTTACATGGTGCAGCTCAAATGCAACTTCAGTTCTGTGCAACTTTTGTAGGGAAACCAACCAATGAAAAAAATAAGGAACTGGGTTTGCATCATCATCTGAAAGGTTCTGTATGGGTTTGGTGACACAGCAACAGTAAAAGTTTGTAACCTGCAATTAATTCCATTAAAGTTTCACTGTGAAAAGCCGGCCGCACTCTTACTGACCACTGACAGTCAGGCCTGGTATTGCAAATTTTTCATGAAATTGCCAAAAAAATATTTGACACGTAGGTTGACCAGGGCCCTGTTATTAATTTTTGTGTGGGTTGACTCAAAAGTATCTTTCAAATCACCATCTAAAGGAAAAAGGACTCACCAGCCATTTAGAGTCTCATTTTTTAGCAAGCAGTTAAGGCTACAATCTGTATTGGACCACTTCAGAAAGATTAGACAGGGGCTAATTGCGAGGAACTTAATAACACAGATCTTTAGAGCTCACTTTCTGAGGCCCGCTGTCCGTGACAGCTAAACAGATGATCCATACCTGTGAAAAGTCCAATTAACCGAACAGACTTTAGTGATGCAATAAAGATCAATACAAACCAGCATGAAAAATACACAACTAGAAACAAATACAATATTAAAGAATTCCCCATGTAAAAGTTGGTAAGACCTAGTCGATAAAAAATTATGTAATACCTCAAGGCGAATATCTGCAGGCCAGCTGAAGAAGCAGAGGAAGTCTCATGAAAAAGCAAGACAGGTTCAAAGTTTCATTAAAACCAAAAGTGTGTTTTATCTTGAATATATCCAACTTTGTCCTCATTCTTCATTTACATTTACAACACACGTTTGTGTAATTTTTTTTAAAAGACGTACTGTTTTCCAGATCTTCCACTGCCATTTTCTCCATAGAGATTTCAATGCTATCTGCTCTTTTAAGTAAAATCTGATCATGCTTTATTAATTTTCATAGTGCAAATGCCCATTTACAAGAGCAGAATTTGAGCTCTTACAAGAAGAATCCCCCTTTTTTTTTTAATGATTTTCTATGAATTAGGCTGGGTGATGCTGAGCATGTGTTTGATGGAAGTTCATTTTTTGTTTCAAGAGAATGAGTCACGATTGCATCACTCTGTTGCAGATGCATTGCATTCCTGTGAAGGTGTCGCATTGATTGGATTTGTTCTCATGTATTCTTAATGCAAATGTTAATGCAAAACTAAGACGAATGATGTTTTGCCCTGTACTTTGCATGGCATCACTTTTCATGATAAAAATGCATCACTGGTGAATTAGAGTTCCTATGAAAATTTGAGGCAATAGTTCTTTAGTTTAGGGTTGAAGTTAAAGCTGAAGTTCAAATATATATACTGTATATATATATTTTTTATAGTCCTTAATGACTATTTACAGTCTCAGTGGGCTTAACCCTTATGGTCATCAAGAAAAACACCCAAACAGGCAAAAATGAGGAAAAAGGATCAGAGGATGCCCATTTACAGGGCAATGTAATTGGGAATGCTCCCCAATAGGGCAATGGGTGCCAGTGGGTGCACACACCAGCCTGTACATTCACCCAACTGAAGACTTGTCTGCAACTTTGGTGGGACAGTCATGCACTAATGTACTTTTTTCTTTTTTTGTCTTTTTCGAAAAAGTACATTAGTTTGGGGTTGACCGAACATACGAATGGAGAGCAAGTCTTGACTTATGCTGCACTATAAGAGTTTGAAAATTGAGAGTTTGAGAAATTGACATTTTAGAAATACCCTTTTTGCTGCTGTTTGTCGAAGTCTCAAATCTGCTCTATCTGTGTTTGGATCCTTCGTTCTCATTGAGGCATTAAAAATTATTTGTATTGGACATTCGAGATAACTCGGAGTGAGTAAATCATACAAAGTCTATAGTTTTTTGAGTGAGGTATTACTCAACTTTTCCTGGCATTCAGCCATGGCCATGAGCTCAGGGCAGTGCATGATAGAGCTTTAAAGAGGACAAAAATGGTAGAAAAGAGGTTTCTCTGCAGGGCTGTTGTCCTCTCTTTTCTTTTGCAGGGTAAAGAGTTCAATGATTTTAGGAACTTCCAGCCAGTCAAGCTGCTGTTCGCCCGTGTTGAGAGCAGCGAGTCGAGGTGGTTCGGGCTCGTAATCGGGGCGCTCCAACCGGAGGTGTGCTGGACGTGCTGCAGACACAGGACGCTGCTGTGGAAGGATTACATTTCTTTGAATGCCTTGAAGAGTTTGCATGAATGGAGGTTTTAGCCATGACTTCAATTTGTACAACTCAGTCTACAGTGCTCTTGTGTGTGTTGCTGAAAGCTGAAAATATGATTCCAGCTTTAATATTGGCATTCAATACCAGTACCAAAAAGAAAAAGAAAAATCAGTGCGCATTGATGGGAGCTGCTTTTCAACACGCTATACCTGAAGCCAAGGTTGTGAGGCCCAAACCGACCACAAGTCACACAGAGAACAGTTGTTTTCCATCAACACAACAAGGTCACATTAGCTTGGTAATACTCAATACAGCCCCCTTCATTTGTTATTCTAAATAGGCTGTCATTTGGCCATTTAGTCCTTATGATGATGAATAACACATTTTTGGTTACTAATGTTTCTGTTGGCCGCGGCTGAGAGGAAAAAAAAATATAAAAAGGAACAGTAGCTAACAATAATAAGGAGCATTAATATTATTTTAGGCTTGCATCCCATTTGTTTACTTTATTTGGCTGCCCTGAAGAGTTTCCTCTTGGCTGCGAAGCTTCAGAGTTTGAAACACAGACCGCTCGCTGTGTGCCGCCGCCGCAAATCAGATGCCACGGTGTTATGTCCCTATAGGCGGTGGCGGCTCTGTTTCCCCCCGCTCTCTACCTGTTTTCTCACGCTTATGTCACGTAATGTAAGATATCTCCTTTGCAGGGAAGCATATTGTTCTCTGAACTTGAAGTGAAATGAGAGGAGATGGCGCACTTTGAGGGTTTTCAGACTGTTGTATATCCGTGTAAAACCTCT